>CABFVX010002329.1:31408-118974 GCA_902151425.1 Timema shepardi | reverse complement strand
AGTCGGGGCAGCACAGTGGGGGACTTTTGGTGAGTTTCTTGCACTTAGACATTTTCTTGGAGCATTTGTTCCAATAAATGCTACAACGACTGCAGATAGTTCCCTATCAAGCTCATACTGTACGATTCTAAACACGAATGGCACGACTTAACAATAGTAAATGTTATGAAAAATTAAATTTCAATCCTCTATATCTCAATCAAAGTTGTCTGGAAAGACGTAAATTCCTTCTAGCAAACCTGATAAACAAATACAATTTTGTAATAAGAAAATAGTGGAAGCCTGGTATATGTTTTTACAATAATTTAGTCACCATTTTTATAATACTGAATATAATTTATTTTAATTCAAACAATTTGGTTAGTAATTGTGATACACATAAATTAGATTCAATGGCACTACAGATTTCATAGCAATGGCTTTAGTTGCTTTGCTTCTTAAGATATAAGTATGAATTAAAATAGTAGTAATCGAAATTTGGGCAACTATACCGGTTTAGTGGTGAGCTTAACACAAGAACAAAAACCGGCCTCGTGGTATAGTGGTCAGAGCAAAGCCCTTGGCTGGTGACTTAGAAGTCCCGGCTGGTACCGGGGGATTTTTCTTGAAAGGATAATAATTCCCGTGGTCACCAGGGCTTGTTCAATTATGAATAAGTTAGATTAAGGTCTTCATTGGCTCCACACCCTCATATTCACTATCATTGTCCTTCCATTTCATCGGGTCATGGAAGTAGCCTCCACGGAAGGGATATAAAATTAGTAGGTACATTTGGGCGTCCCCTGAGCAACGGTACATTAGTACTGGCTAATTTTCCTCAAGCTGAGCTACAGATTGATGTAACCCCAAAACGCCATTATTATTATTATTATTATTATTATTATTATTATTATTATTATTATTATTATTATAGAACAACCACACCATCCTGAGCCTCGCCCGCCAACTCGGCAATGTGAAAGGTTAAGCCCAATGATATGATTTTTAAGGTTATATTGTGAATTAAACCTGATATTCTTAACTTAGTCAAACCCCCTACCGGCAGAGGTAAGGAGTCTGACAATACCGAATCTCTATATGGTGTTAAACCAGGCGAGTTACGATTGATTCGGAGATCACTAAAAGTGCTCCACTAGCCGTTAGTAATTATATTTTCGATTAACTAATTTAAAAACAATGGAAAATGAACTTAAATCTAAATTGTGACAAAATGAATCACTACGAAATCGTTTAGTATTATAAATAATATAAAATGAAAATAAAGTTCCGGGATGAAGTAAATGTGTGCGTACTATAATTGGTTTAAAATAATCTTATAGCGATAATGTTAGAAATTTTGATGTGTGGATATAACTATTTATTTTTTTATTTACAAATATTGCACGCATGTATTATTTTATCCCCTCTGCTTGGCTTCTTAGTCGGCTTTATAATCTAAACGTGTATACGGGCGTGTGTGTAGAATGTTTTCGCGTGTCTGGGGTAAATCTGCATGTGAATACGTGTCAGAGGATGTTAATTATATTTGGGAACGCGCTCTGTTGTCGCGGGAAAGCGGTGGGCGGCGATAAATCAATGAGACAATCACGGGCCGCTTGTTATTCCAACATAACAGCTCATCCAAACTGGGTTTCACAATGTCTGCATACTGCCTCATCTGGAGGGGGGACCTAAAACAGAGAGGATAGAAAAAAAATTATCCTATGTTCTTTTATTGTGGGAATTACTTGTAAAAAGGTTTTTAGTTGGATTCATTTTAAATTACAGTTCATTCAGAAATCTTCTGATAAGCTGAAATGGTATATTCGAAAAAATGTAGCCGGAGAGGTATTTGAGCCTCGGACTTTTTGCTTAAAAACAGGATAGCTGAGTGGCGTAGTTAAGCCAAAGGTTTTAAACGATCTTTTAGTATAATATTTCATCTAAATTATTATTCACTGAGTAACTGCTGCTTCATTCATGTAATATTTAATAAATAACTCAGGATCATTTGGTTTGGATTTCCGGTGACGGGGGAGATCTGGGTTCAAGTCCTGTCAAAGTATACTGAGGGTTGTTTTACTAAACATTCGGTAGTACCTCTACGCAAATGCGTGGTACTTTTCTTTAAGTTATACTTTTCTCATCATTAGTCCATTAGTATTATCAATGTAGATAGCTCGGGCAGGTAGTAAAATACAGTGTTATTTCTTCCTTTGATTAAAATAATTTTTTAATTAGTTAAAATCATGATAATATGAAGAAATATTAATGAAGGAAGAAAGCCTTACTACTAAATTTCATTATATTTGTAATGTATTTTGGTTGCCATGGAGAGTAAACAAGAAGTGTTCGTTAGCTACAACATGTAATGTCACCATTATATATTAATTTGTTAAACGTTGTGATATAGTTCTAATAAATAGCTTTTATGCATTAATATATTCTTACCTGTAAACCTTTTACCCTTTACCCATTATAACCTACACCCTTCATACACTACACCCTTTATACTCTACATCATGTATACCTTACACTGTTTGTACTCTACACCAGTGGTTCCTAAATTTTATTGTTACGGGGACCACCTTAAAATTTAAATACATTTTGTGACTCACCTAATATGTATATGTATAGCCTTCTGTATAATCTCTCTCCATCCGGATAAAAAGGTGTACTTTCGTTCAAAGCATTAACACGAAAAGACTGTTAGAGGTAATCCTAATGTGGAAGTGGAATAATCATAAAACAAATCTTTCTTTTTTTAGTAAGGCACTTAATAAAAACACACTTATTAATGAATGTATAATAAATAAATGGTACGGAGCTCCGCACGGACTTTCTCGCTCTATTGTTTAAAAATGGAAATATTTACTCAAAACTCGTAAAATATGTGAATCAAAATAATTTACGCTATCAAACCCAAGAATAAATGGCACTATCCTTATGTAAAACATTTTTTGAGTTCTGGTTTTAAATTTTATAATTTTATTTTTAAAGAATTAATGTCCTCAGTTGTATGTTTGGACTGATAAAAAATATCAATATTGGGCCCACAAGGGTCAACACTTCGTATTAAAATTTCGACTTACGGTTAAAATTTTCGACATTTTATTAGGTGGTGTTGCACATCTTCATGTCATCGTATTGCTATTGAATTCCTCATTTATAGATTTTGACCAATAAAAAATGTAAATATTGACTATCGAGTCTAAAATGAAGGAGATAGATCATTGTTGTACAAACATTTTCCCTAAGAAGTTTAAGGAAAAATAACATACACTTTTTGAGAGACTTACTTATATTTATTTACTCTATGGCATTGGAGAATTATTGCGTTAGTACTTAAGTAGTATCTCTTTACAACTACAGCTCACAAAATTGTATTAATATATTTGCCAATGTCTACGAAACTGTTGGTTTTATAAAAATATATTCCATTTAAAAGTTTTTTTATTTTTAAAAGTACTACAATTTTGCAATGATAAGTTATTTAGTATCTCAAATAGTTGTGGAGATACGTAAATTTAAGCTTCTGTAAATCACCCTAAAAGTCATTTCCATGGAAAAATGAAAATAGTCAGTTTATTTATAATCTTGATCAACGTCTAGATACGAATTTTAATCAGAGCCGTTAGAGTCGATTTTGAGAAAATCTATTTTTTCTCTGTTTGCCCTTTATTAAACTAATTTTAATTCTAAGTTTAAACAGACACACAGACAGACGGCATTGCAAATACCTTTTTTTTATGGTTTGGGGAGTCATGAGACGTCAACATCCATCAACATTTCGGGTTAGGGTTTTTAATGGTTGCAATACTTTACCTTTAGTGTTCGAAAAGTTAAAAAATATATATATTTGCGTATAGCTTGAAAGTTATTGGTTTTATAAAAATATGCTTCAAAAAAGATATTTGTATTGTAAATAGACCTACATATTTTTAATGATAAGTAATTTCATTTCTCAAATATTTTCGGAGATATGATACAAAATGAGAATTTACGCATAAGACCGGAGCCCTTAAAGTCATTTTGCCGAAATATTGATAGTAGCCATTAAAAAATTTATAAATGTTTATAAATGAAATTTAATCTAAATTGTTAGAGCCGATTTTGAGAAAATTGACTTTTTCTCTTTTTTACTTTCAGTAAACTATCCTTAATTTTAGGGTTAGATATCCAATTCCAAAAACCCCTGGCGAAACCACATGAAAAACCTAGATACCAAGTTTTAGCCAGATCGGTAAAATAGTTTAGGCTCTATTCGGAGGTACAGGCAGATAGATAGCCAGACGGAAATTCAAAAACCACTTTTTCGGATTCGGGTGGGGGTCATAAAACGTCGGAATTCGTCAAAATCTCGAGTTCGATTTTTTTTTGATGATCACAATACTTGATCTACCTGTAAGAAGGCGAGATAGTAAATATAACATTTTCAATCGAGAATTATAGGCGTTTAAATTGAAATGCATATAAGGTTTAATACAATCATCAATATTACATATTGAATGATTAATGAGTACATATAAAGTATATTTACTTAAATGTGTTCTAAATTTAAGAAGAATAACGTTCACAGATATACAAGTTTAATAAGGTTAAAGACAAGCTTAAAAGTCAATTCGATTTATGGCATAATTTTGCACCAACGAGAGAGAGGTTTGAAACTTGATAGACTTAGCTTCAAATCGCTCTCTACATATAGTCATTTTCTGTATTTGTTTTTCAAAAAGTCCAAACTTGTAAGGGCAGGTTCACACAAATAAGTTGTACCAAGCCCCATAAAGTGTCTAGATGCTAGTTTTGATATTTCTGGGTATTCTCCTCGTACATTAATCCAGAAAGGGAGGAAGCTTGTTTATTTGAAAACAGTTTTCAAATATGAGTCAACATGATAACTCAATTAATGAGTCTTATTCAATTGACCCGACCCACCAAAACATCTCCCACGATCAACTTGTGGAACGTGACCCATAATTTGGGAACCGCTGCTTTACACCTTTTTAAAACCCTTTTTACAACTTTTTAAACTATTTACTCTTTTTACTCTAAAATATCTCTCCGGGGTTAAGTCGGGTGATTGATGTAAAACGGTTTCAAAAGAGAAAAAAAAGTCTAAAAATGACCAAAATGTAAAAAGTGTCAGAAAGGGTACAGTTGAGCAAATATGATTTAAATGGTTAAAAGGGTAAAAAGTAAATCTTAAGAAAATAAAAATGATTTAAAGGTATAAGAGAAATAAAATCGTTAAAAAGAATAAAAAACCGAAAAAAAGCCTAAAGGGGGGAAAAATTAACGAGTTAGAAGGAATAAAGAAGGTTAAAAGGATTTAGGGTATTGAGGTATAGGGTTAAATGGGTGTATACTGAAAGGGGTATGTAGTAAAAAGGGAAAAATGGTAACAAGTAGATCTAATCAAAAAGAGCAAAAATGGTAAAAGGGGCAAAAAGTAAATCATAAAAAATAAAAGGGGTATAGTGGTTAAAAGTAGCAAATAAATATAATAACCCCATTGTGAGGTCCACAAACAAGCTATACTGACCTAGTGGCCGCCATAGTTAGCGATGATAGTGCCAACATTTGCGGATAGTGGGTGTCATGCGGTCAGCACAACGAGCCTTCCGGTCTCTAATTTAAGTTTTCTAGACCGAGACTGCTTCTTCTTTGTTCAAGTAGCTACTCATTGATTGCCCTCATGAGGCTGAGTTTGACTCCATTCAAGCCAGACCCACTGCTTCACAAATAAATTTTGGAGGCACCGAGGATCAAACCCGGGACCTCTGGTTTTGTAACCAGGGACCCTGACCACCAGACCACATATATAAAGAAATATAAAAGGTAAATAGGTTAAAAAGATGCAAAAGGGGTAAAAAGAGACATAAAGGGTGATAAACGTAAATGAGGTGTAAAGGCTAAATAGGTAAAAAAAATTGTAAAAGATTAGTTATTTAGGTAAAAATGTTGAAATGGGCAAAATGGGGGGAAATGTGGTAAAAAAAGCTGAAATACTGTTAATTGTATTTAATCACATCTTTTTAACAAACAATTATATATGCTGTAACATTCTTCTTTCTTTTTTATTAACATCAACAAGCGAGAGTTTAAAATATTTTAAAAGAGAAGATATAAATTAAAAACGAATAACAGGTACACCAGCTAGTATTAGATAAAAAATAAAGCACTTGCTAATGTTTTTAGTACTAACAATTACACTGTATTAATTAAAAAATGTTAATACATTTATTACAAAATGATCTATTTATCTGTTGTTATCGCAAGTTGTTTTGATAGTTAAGCCACGAAAACTGTCCTCGAATATTAAAATACATGATTATTTACACAGCTATCTCCGCAGCTAATGGTTTTGGGAGGTTGAATAATGATTTGGATTGCTATGGTTTGAACCCAGACAGTGACTAAAATAGTTTATTATTTAATTATGGATTCGTATCTTAACGCAGATATTTGAATTCTGATCTCTGGTATCGGGTGAAAGTTATTAAATACTCGATCAGAATAAGTTGGTTTGTTGTCTATTACTCCGTTTCGAAATGTACGTTGAATGCTCATAGTTATAAAACAATATCTATAGCTCGTTATCAAAAGTAATTTGGTCGTACATTTTTTTTAACTTTTCCTTATTGCAGTTTTTCAAATTTATTTTTCTATTCAAAATTAATTATATCGTACCGAAAGAGGTTGAAATATTTTTCATTGACAATTTGCATTTTTTTTCCCCCAAAGCAATTTCAATTTTGTTGAATGCATTTTGAATGCAATACCCATGTTAATATATATTAAATACAGTTGGTTTTACTTAATTTTTTATTTTACAAGAAAAAGTTCACTTTATGTGTATTTTCTGTAATATTTCTCATAGTAATAACTTTACTAAAACTCAGATAATTTTTGTCAAATATTGTGTATGTTTTATTATTATTTCCGGGCTCGGCGTTGCTACTTTGCAGCATAGGATAAAACTTTTAAATTTACAATTTATAAAGAGGAAGCTAGGCCTACTATAAATTAATTAGTTTCGTTAATTAATGTTTTGAAGTAGTCCACTAGCTACATCCTAAAGTAGTCTTGCTAGTTATTATATTAAGGTAGTTTTTCTAGTTACAGTCTATCAATTAGTTTATCTAGTTACTGGATTGATGTAATTTTGATAATTAATGCCTTGAGTAAGTTTCTATAGTAATTACTGTGTGAGATAGTTGAGTGACTGTCTCTAGGTGGTCTCGCTGTTTACAGTCTTGAGGTGGTTTCGGTAGTTATTGTGTGATATAGCTCAACTAGTTTTTGTTTTGAAGTAGTTCAGCACATTACCGACTTTTAGGTAGTTCTGCTATTTGTTTTTGTTTTGTTTATTGGACTGTTCTGGGCAAAGCTTAGTCTGTTTTAACCCTTGTGGATTTTAAGTGATCATCTCCTATTCTTCACTCAGGAGAAAGGATTTAATTCCCCTCTGATAGTTGAGACGTGAGAAGTCAGACAACTCTGGGATAATCACCATCGCAAACCAACTTTTTTCGAGAGGCTGTGGATATCAAAAACCACGTTGGATGAATGACTTGAACTCAAAAGACATGCGGCGATGGATGAACGAAATTGGAAACTGTCTTAGATGTTAATGGATGAGATTTCAACCCTCGTAGTATTTAAATTAGTCTTACAGTTTAAACGTGGACCTCTTTAATTTAAAGCTAGATTTGTAAAATAAATAAATAAAATGAAGTATTGGTCTTAATTGTGTGATTCTACATCCGAAAATTAAACACAGAATCTTATTGTCACACAACATGTTGTTACTTTGCGCCGCGTCTCATAACCCATCCGGGATATACGCATTTAATAAGGTAGAGATGAAGAAGGTACAATTTGTATAAAATCTAAAGGGAGAGGGAGAAACTAACTAGGAAAAAATACACTGAATATATCTAAGTGGGATTCAAACCCTGAATTCTTAATTAATTGCATACATTATTATTATTATTATTAGCACCGCGTCTTACTACCCGTTCGGGTTATACGCACTTACGCTAATGTGTAAATGGTAGGGTGATTNAACTAGGAAAAAATACACTGAATATATCTAAGTGGGATTCAAACCCTGAATTCTTAATTAATTGCATACATTATTATTATTATTATTAGCACCGCGTCTTACTACCCGTTCGGGTTATACGCACTTACGCTAATGTGTAAATGGTAGGGTGATTGTGAGATGAAATGGAGGACCTACAGTTTAACGTGGAATCCGAACCACGGTGGAGACCTGGCATTCCTCACATTCCCAAGATGTCTTGTCAGAGGTGAAGGAAGGGTTTGGTAATCAGATAAATCTTTGCCGGAACCGGGGATCGAACCCCGGCCGCCAGCATAGAAGTCTGACACCTTACCCCTAGACCACCAGGTCACCCAAAAACTGCATACAAAACTATTCACTCTTTATATTGGTAAAAATCAAATTAAACTAGGAATAATACTTATCAGCAAATCTTCAGTTCTTGTTTTAATAGTTTCAGCAACTATATATTATTCCTTTATAATTTAGTTGAGGTATTTAGCATGCACTTTCTGAACTGACTGATTATATCAGCACACAAATTACTAACTAACTTAATTTAGAATATACACAGCATTCAGACTCAAGCCGTTAACTCATCACTGTGAAAGGGGTAACCTACATTTTAAAAAAATATTTTTTTTTTGCTATACCAGGAATTAAACCTAGGACTTTTAGCTCAGTTGACATACACGATACTGACTGAGGTAAGGTGTCTGACTTCTAGTTATGAAATATTAAAATATTGTAAAATTTTAGACATTTTATTGTTGCCTTGTAAACCGATCAAAGACTTGTTTATTCATTATTTAACTTAAATCCATCGTAGTATGTTAGTATTGTAAATACATACTAATGTGGCTACATATAAATGTTAAACTAAAATAAATAGTACGTTACACCGCAAAACTTTATCGTACTATTAAGTACCTAAAAAATGGAACAATAAATGTCTAATACCGATCATAAGATAAATGAAACGAAATAATATACACTAGTATCAAAACGTAAGGGAATAAATAGCACCACATTTCTTCCAAAGAGTTAAGTTAAATAATATACACTCTTATGGAAACACATTGAAACGATAAAGTTAAAAAAAAAAAAAAGCACGGCTAACAGCAGATGTTGTTTATTTTATTTTTAGAGAGCCCACCAGCATTTTCTAGAACCTATACTTCCCTCTAACTCCCATACACCCGCTCCCCGCTGACATTTATGAGTTTATAAATTTAAAGATTTTTATGATTGTATGGAATCTGCTAGCGATGTATATTTTCAGCTTCCCATTTCTCAGGCCTTCATTTAAAACTAATAATGTGGAAAGTCTTAAAAAAAAAATTTGATACAAATTTTTATCTTTAACAGTCCTACAACTTAACATTGAAGTTTTTTAATATCTCAAATTGTAGTTTAAATATGGCAATATATATATAAGCATTATATACATATATTTATATAAAGTACTGTTTAAGTTATTGTTCCCGTAGAAATGAGATACGCTATTTTATTTATAATGTTAAACGTTGTGCTAGACACGAATTTAAAACAAAATCGCTGGAGCTGATTAAGAAGAAATTGATTTTGTATATTTACTCCCATAGTTAATCCACCCTTAATTTTAAAGGTAGATCGGTAAATCCAAAAAATCCCCGAGGAAATTTGTTGAAGTTATCATGTTTTATAGACGGATCGGTAAATAAATTATTTTGGTTCCACCCCAATGAACAGACACACAGAAAAACGGTAATGCGAAAACCACATTTCGGGTTCAACGACATCCATCAAAATCTTGATTTTTTTTTTCACGATTAGAATATTAATTTTCTATCTTTTATGAGTTACGAGAAAGTATAAAAGTCGAAGCTTAGAAGCAATTGAAGCACTAACATTTTTTTACAGTAAGTGTTTCAAAAATATAATTTAAGAGCGACAAAAATATTCCATACGGAGGTTAATATTATATTTTATTAAACAATTTTTCTTTTCACCACGCCTACCTCTTTGAGTTCGGTAGATTGATCGAACGTTCCTTCGTATCTTGTGTCGGAGAAGGTAAATTATTATTATTATTAGCACCGCGTCATACTACCCGTTCGGGTTATACGCACTTACACTAATGTGTAATGGTAGGGTGATTGTGAGATGAAATGGAGGACCTACAGTTCAACGTGGAATCCGAGCCACGTTGGAGGTCTGGCATTCTCCACATTCACAAGATGTCTTGTCAGAGGTGAAGGAAGGGTTTGGTAATCAGATAAATCTTTGCCGGGACAGAGGATTGAACCCCGGCCGCCAGCACAGAAGTCTGACACCTTACCCCTAGACCGCCAGGTCAGAGAAGGTAAAGAGTGAACCTTCTCCAACATTGCATCAAACACGAGTGAGTTCCTTTGTCCCTGCTTCTTGCTGGGTGCGTGTCTGAGACCTTACAAATTCAATCATCCAATTATTTAGCATGAAGAAAAAACAAAATTTTGGCAAACGCATTCAGGGACTTATTAAAACTAAGATTAATTATAAGTGTAATTTTTATTAAGAGTATTGAAAATGCACTTTACAAACCAAACAATATTTTTTTCCCACAACTTAAGAATAATTTTTCCTAAAATAATTGTGCTGGTGGATACGTGGCTTAAATGTCAAGTTCATTTAATACAGTTTGTTGGTGACGGATAAGTTGGGCTTAGAATTCCATCCGAGTGTACAATACGTAAGTTGTTTTGAATTAAATGTTTTCCCGCGTTCACGCACATGCATTTACTCTTAATATTACCTTACTCATCCCAACCATATTAACATAATTCATGTATACACACATTTTTTGCGTCAATAATAAAAGACTTAACACTAACACCCGACTATTTATCAGGGATCCAAACCCAAATACGAAATCCTTGTGTCTATCCCGTGTAATATTACCAGCCCTACTAGACCTCTGACCACTTATCTACAATGACGGTTAAAAACCTGCTCGCATATTATGTATAATTCATTTCATGATGAACGTGAATCCTCTGATGAATAACCGAGTGTGGATTTATTTATAAATTTTAAATCATAGCTTTAAACCAGGGGTTTTAAACTGGCACCGGGTGGGGCGCACCCAGCCCGGAGACGTGTTTTATGTGGCTGACACGAAGGAACAAATTAATTTCAAGCCAACATTTAAAAATTGGAATAGCTAATGTAAAAACTCGGATTTCCAGGTTCTCTTGAAAAATCGGAAGGCTTACCTCACAAAGAACTTGTCAATGAGGTGTCCGGCTCCTAATAAAAGATCTAACGAATTACGATGGAAACATTCAATATTTTACTTTATTACCTTTTAAGATGATATTTTAAATTTAGATTTAAAAATATGTTCTTTAATATCATTCAGGTTGGTGTTGTTATACTTTATTATATCATAGTTCGGTAAAACTATATAAAGTTTGATTACGTATCAATTGTCAGTCGATAGTTATTACACCCGTCCCACTTAAATCACTTACGCTTGACCCTTGTAGGTGCTTTAGTTTGCGACCCTTGATTTATATAAACGATTACCCTCCGCTCAGGCATTCCACGTATCTGGAAAACTGGTAAAACACCTGGAATTTTTTGTGTTTGGAAATAATCGGGGAAAAAACATGAAATTTCACCAAAAAACTAATAATCTACTGGAATATCTGTTAATTTGGAATATTAAACTACAAGCTCGAATACATTTGTATAAAATAAAAAGTGAAGTTAAGAACTAAGCGCGCTGATTCAAACACATGTCCTATCCCCTCCCCTTATTTTCTCCCTTAAACACTATGTTGTATACTAAATATAATATACATTTCATCTTCAAGGTCAAATAAACCTGTTTTAAACACCAATTACATTACAACGCTAGAGATTCTTATGAAAAATAAGATTTCTTTCTTTTATACTGCTTTCTAAAGTGTCTGGAAAATTGAGAATTCCTTCTGGAAAACACAGGAAATTTATATTAAAAAAATAGTGACAACCTTGCCTTGCCTTCAAAGTCTAGTCCCGCCCTACCAACCAAATAGCCACCCACACCTGATCAAAGTATGAGTAAACACTGCAAAGCTATTATATCTAGTGGAGCCGAGCGACACGCAGGAAACGATCGCTCAGGCTAATGCAAACAGATAATTGTTTCCTCACAGACTAACGCGTCACATCCTACCATCATTTTAATCGTTTTATCTTTCTTTAACCCTCAAAACACCAGCGCTATTATCAGTCGGGCAGACAGGATTGATGTTATGTCTAGGTTGACTGCGATGTACGAGGCTTGACTTAACCCACAAACGGATGCATTGGATCACCCTTTCCTCCACACCCTGCCAAATACATATTTATAAACGATTCCTCCCATCAAGAGCGTGCATCACATGCCAATCAACTTTATGATACAGTCGGGTAGATATTGTAAATTTACACGATCATTATTGCACGTTGATCATTTATGATTAAATATTAATGGAGGTAAAGAGTTAATAGAAGTTCCTAATACAGACCATTGTTCGAATATTATATGATGTTTGGATAAAAAGCTGTTTTTGACAATTTTCTAATGTTTTCACAGATAGGAATTGTGCACAAATCTTCATTCTGTTATTATAGGGACATACTGTGGTTATTACCAATGAACTTTGTCACTTTGTCCCCCATCGTCACCGCGGGAAATTTCGGGTAATCATTCAAATACGAATGCACTGCAAACCTTTCTGGTGTTTTATTTTCCCTTTTACATCCAAATCTCACACGTACACACACTGGGATCTGAATTAGGCCTGCTATGATGAACGCTCTTAACACACTCATTATTTTCACTTTTGAATAGTTCTATGAGGCCCTAATGACCTCAATGTGTCGATGGGCCTCAAAACCTTAATAATAATAATACTAATAATAATAATAATAATAATAATAATAATAGTTCTATGTTCTTTTTTTGTATTGTTTTAGGTACCTTTACTATTAATACTTTTAACACCAACGATGTGTATATAATTATATTTTTGCACTTCGTTTTACAAACCATCCGGGCTATTCACATATAGGGAAACCATTAAATTGAGAGTTATTTGTTTTCTCAACCTTCTAAAAGTGTAGGTCTTTTTTACCAAACTTGTATATTGGTTGCCAACCTAAACACATTTAAAGTACACTCCAAGCCAAATAACCTCTATAACAGGCTAGGTTCGGTTAGGTTTATTATACACATTACGTTGTTTATTTCAGCCTTGAGCTGCACTACAATGTGTTTGGTTCTGCACCCTTCTCTAGCCCTGATCCCTACATTATGTGGCAAGGTTTTGTATACTAGGTTAGGTAATGTTAGAGAATACAAACAACCGTGTCAATGGCGGCCGCAAACCCCACTGCAGAGCTGTAGGTAGCCCATAAAACACATTCATCTTATCTTGATGACGAAAATCCGTAACATTTATGATGACAGCACGACTGTAGATGTTAGTACAAACGCCTTAGCATTTTGGATCACAGAAAAACCTAATAAGCCACTAATTAAATTTTGTGTTGAAAGAGTTGTAAACTAGAATTAGCGCCTATAACTTCGTGAAATTCAGGATCAAACCTTTACTCCAACCCTCGAATATATGAATCTACAGAAAAAACAACTTGGCTACGTTTTCTCCTATATCCCCATTCATCAGTTGTGCAGTCGATATGGTGTCGACTGCGCATCCAATTCGCGCATTCCAGGACCTGCTCTCACATTAACGGCAATCACTCCTCTGCTTTGCGCTAATCCGATCATACAAGAGTGTTTCAGTTCCCTGGGGGGCGATGCGTCCCACACTTACTGCATCACAAACCAGTAATTACTCTTTGGCTTTAGAGCAGAGCGATAGTCCGGAATTTGGGGTGTCCTAATTATGGGGGGCTTTGAAAACCAGCGCAGCCATTTATAAAATTTTATGCTTAATTTGGATGGCATATTCCTCTCTCTGTCTGTGTTCACACACACACACACACTTATACATACTCGTATATATTTATAATATACATTCCGGGCCAACGCTTGTCTCTAAAGACAAAGCGACTTGACAGTTCTTGATGCACTAATTATATATAATATATATATATATAATATAATACAAATACATCCATTTGTCTACCCTTATATCTTTCTCTATATCCAACCATACACTCACTTGTGTAAAAATGAAAACAATACCTCCGTCTTGTCTCGTCTAGGCCGATTTGATAGTTACGGGGTGGTCGGTGTTCAAATTCCCATTGGATGTAAGAAGGTGTGATTGTCTAAATGGTTTTTCACTTTCTCTCTACGCATATCTGGGTTCATTCTTCCCACTTCCCTACCTTCTTCTTGCTTATCCCATCAAGATAAATATGCTGATATCTAGGACTACCCCCCCTCAAATTAGGTTTTTTCTTTCCATTTTCTATCTTTATATATATGTATATATATGTTTATATAATTATACATTACTTAAACTTACATAAATTAGTAGGGGGTTTATCGATTGAGGTTTAAAGGTGAGTGGAGGGGGGTAGAAGTCCCAAGCTAGGGGTGTCTGGATAATATCTTAGGTACAATCTAATTTTTTAAAGAAGGGGCCTTTCTTTCTTTATCCGACAGCTAGGAGAACTACCTGATCTACTTTCACGTACTCTTAAGTCAGGTCAAGTGATTTTCATCTGTCACTTTTGATAGATAACTCATTGAAAATACCTATAAAGTAATACGAATAAAATAGTAAAGTGTGATCATTGTTGTTTGAAAAAAAAAGTGTTTTATAAAAGGTCCTTAATATGAAAACTGGACTGATGAACATATTTGAATATTGGCTGTTTAAAGGGCGTTTGCATGGTGAAAATACGATTAGAACCATCAAATTTAAAATAACACCAGCCATACCATAGCACAACGGCCTTTAACAGGTCATTGTTACGTGTAACATTCTAGATGGATGAACTCAAAAGAGTCAATGTGTTAGATGACCTACAGTAGCCCCATGGCTTCTTTGGTGCTGACTGACAGCTCACAGCTGACTTCAGACAGTCAACATTTAGGTATATACCTAAATTTTGACTGTCAGAAGTGAAAGCTGCTAAACACATGTTTTTGCAGATCATCTGGTATGGCGTAAGGATACGTAATTTTGTCTGGTAACTTTTTAAAGCTACCAGTCAGAACCAAAAAAGTCATGGGGCTACTCTAGTTTCATTTCCAAAGATTAACACTTTAGAATTGAAAATAAATACCCTATTTTTCGTTAACTTGACAACCAAATCATCGACGAGTAGAATAAATTATGTATTTGCAAATTTAAAAATGGAATGTTTTTATTTTACTCTCTTGACACAAAAACCCTTTCAATATGTAAATTAAATGAAAATACCTCACTTTTTAACCGTATTGGAAAGAAAATACAGTCACGGTCACCTAATTTTACGTCAGCAAGATTTTACAACAGCCATCATTACTATACGATGAGTCGGCAAGACTTTTCACTTTTTTTCTGCTTTCCCCTCTTTTTTCCTCCAGCTGATGTATAACATGATTGATTATACCACGTAGCCATGTCAATATTAGTTTTGGGTCAATAAGGTTTTTTTGGTGACCTAGAGTCTATTGTTTGAAATAAGGCTTTCCTTGTTTAGAATTTAAAATGAAGGGAATTGTTTATTTAACGCGTTCAGTTGTAATAATATTATTACTAATAGTAATGATATATATTGTGGCATTGCAAATGAAGATATCGGCACATAGACCTACACACTAGTATAATATAAGAATAAACACTACCTAATCAACAATTTATCAATTATACATTTTTGACCATGCCTTGAAATGAATCCTAGGCCCCTAGCTCAAAAGGTAGAAACGTTACGGAATTGTATAAGTTGTCGGACTATTCTTTTTAAGTATAGCTCCGTTACGTAATGTAAAAATTTAAAATGTATGTTTATAATAAACATATGTTATTTATTTACCATTTTATGAAGTTTGTATTGCCCTTTTTAAAAAGCACTTTAACACACTGTGGGTTTTGCCATACAATAAGAATGATTTTATTAAGTAATATAATATAATTATTAGAAAAAAAAACAGGAAATTGTCAGTGATTTGATCTGAAATTTTATTTATTTGCCAGTGAAAATGAAATGTCTTTATCGTTTATTATTTTAAAGCTTTTTTTAATCTCGCCTTTTGTATATTTATTTTCTGCATGTGCATAAAAATAATCATCTGTATCAATAAAATAATATTTTTTTGAATGTCTTTGTCTAGTTTTTGGGAAGTAAGATTTAAATATTTGGCTAAGGAAGAGCCAAGAATTTATTTCTCCAGATATTTTGTGGCTAAGCTGTTCACGCTTGAGGTATCCAGATTATTTTGAACTCAATATTACTAATATAATTTCCGATAAATTTCTGCTTTAATTCCTTGAGCACCACTTCGGTGGCTGCGTAGTCTAATACGTCACTCTTGAAATAGACTAAGTTGCCGATGACTGGGAGATCTAGGTTCGATTCTAGTCAATGTACTGAGGATGGTTTTTCCTCAATGATTTTTCACTCTTACTACACGCTAATACAGTTACACTTCCTCTAAATTCAATCTTTCTAATCATTAACATATCAGATTAATTAGTACATAAGCAGTACGGACAGTAAGCTGTTATGATAAAAAATCCTTGATTAGAATTCAAACACACAGTTACGTTTTAAAATATTGTTTCCCACTTTAAAACTAAAAACCAAGGAGTATTCAGATGCCATTACCTCCAGGAAGTTTTAAGAGTATAAAAAGGAATTGTTTGAGACACATTGAGCTTTGGGTGCAAAATTAAAAACATAATTTATATTTAATTACACTTTTCAATTATTTTTGTAAAAAGCAAAATTTAAAAAATATATTCAATGTTACTTTTACCCCCCGTGCTACACGTTTTGCTATCTATCCTATTTATTTATACTCGGCAAGTATTTTCATATTTATGCTACTCGTACTCCTGATTTTAATTAATAGCAATTTTTCCTTTTTATTTTATAAAGCGCCGGAAGGGGTACTTGGAATAGGCCATGGCCTCGAAAGGAGTGGTGAAAGTTTGGAAAACATTGCTCTAAGCCACCCTTTTCGTATTTAACTATTAGCTTAAGCTGTTAATAACTATCAAGTTTTATGTAGTAATTTTAGTAATACAAATAAAATTAATAGTAATAAAAATAACTACTGTATAATATATTATCAATAACTATAAAATAATATTTCTAATATGGTAAAATGTTATCAATGTTGACAGCTAAAATAGTTCGAGAGCGAACCCAGCCATGGTCAAAATATTTAAGGATTTATGCATCAAGGAACTTTATCGCGTAGAGAAAAACTTTCGGTACGAGACACGCTAGGTCCTAAACCCATGTAGCGAATCGTTTTCTGGAAGCTGGGGAGTGTGTTACGAGGCATTCAGAACTCAGTTGAATTTCGGTTCATGTTTTGATGAACACGCTTGGTGTGTGTATATATATATATATATATATATATATATATATATATATATATATACACAAGTTGGTATATATACAATATTCAAGTGTGTTGAAACATACGAGTATATATGTGTATATATATACGTATATATATATATACTCGTATGTTTCAAGTGCATATGTGGGTTTAATTTACAAAGGATATATATAAGAATATATATACTTTGCCTATAAAATAATATGCTTTAAATTAAATTCATATCTTATGTTGTTTTCTTGTGTGATTGTGAATTAAAACGTTTCAACGAAGTTTTAGAAATACATAGATAAATTATATGTCATTCGCAGTATCGAAAAAAAAGGTTGTGTAAACTCATTTTAAGCTTGTGCGAACTTTTATGTATTTGGTTGACAGAACAATTTCAGTGGTTGAAATATTTCAGTGGTTAACCTCGTTCAGGTAGTATCTTCTTTTATGAAGCTGACATCCAATTAAGTGGCCGCGGGCGTTGCGATAAAAGTTGGAACTGTCGAAAAGCGGCTGATTGAAGAGCTGCAGTAGCGTTTGACCCCCATTTCACCAAGTTCAGGGAAATATTTAGTGCCATGCACCCTTTTTTTTATTATAAAACATTATGACACTACTTTTTTTTCCACTAAGTAACATCTTACGCGTTTTGAACTAAACGCAAACAATAATTACTTTATCTGAAGAGGAATACAGAAGGTATAGTTTAAGATAAAATATACCCACATTTGCATGAAGGTAGAGTGAGAAACCATTTAGGAAAAAACATCTTTAGAACACCCAGCTTTGATCTTCTAATCATCGGAAATTGAGTCAAACACGTAAGATTATATGACTAGCTATGCTTGTAGCACCGTTTATAATGATGAATAAATTATTAATAAGATTTTTATCAAAATAAAACGACATTAAGGATCGGAGTTGCAAAATAGTGTCGTTGAATCTAGCTAGCACTTGACACTTGGGCTTGTGCTTCCACCCCTACTGAAAGCTTTTAGACTTTATTATATAGTACATTTCTTAATTATTACCGTTCACAAAATCACTATTAATGGCTTAATCTTAACCCAAAAGTTATGGTTGGGGAGGGAAGCTTGTATAAAATGCTTCATTATTATTATTATGGAGAAGATATGATGAAGCACAGTGAAAATCATCTTTAGAGAACCAAACAAAGAGCACCAGGATGAATTATCGAACCCTTGCCTCATCGTCAGTAAAACCCAATAGCAAGTACAGTCTAGTGTCATAGATTTTTCAGCCATCCACGCGTTTTATTTCATTGCTAGTTTTAGATTCTCTCTTAAGTTGTATGCGAGTACATTAACTCTTTATTACAATCTCAATTCGATGAAATAGGTTTTAAGCTATTCATAAAATAAATAGGGGTGTGTGATGAAGTTTCGAAAGGTCGAAGGTTAACTCTCCTTCGCCTCGACTCGACACCCACAATAATATTCACACCCTCGAAAAATTTCGAATGGAAAAGAAAACTTCGATATAATCTGTGGAATATATCTCACTAAATACGATATTTTTCAACAAATAATAATTCTTAAAGTAGCAGCTATACATTATTTTATCACAAACTAGAAATTATTTTGTATCACTGTTTTCTGTTCAGTCAATACGCATATATGATCATCACTCTAATGGAGTAGGGCTGAATAAGCATGGTAGAGGTAATCCATCCGCATTTGCGTGGAAGAAGAGGGGGAAACTATTTAGGAAAAATCACCCAAAACCAAAAAACTAATAGACCAGATCGGGATTTGAACACAGCTCTTCCCATCTTCAGCAAGCCAGTCTAACACGAGAGTGACGCCCTAGATCATTCAGCCATGGAAGCGGTTAAACTAGTGATTAAATAACTTATATAACGTAACCAGAGCTAAATTCAAATGTCAGCACAAAAGTAATGTTCTTTTTTTTTCTCTCTAAGCATCTTTCTTTACTTAGATGCACTTAGTGGATAGTTTAAAAACTAAAAGGAGTGTAAAATTACAACTACAAAAAAGCTTAACTTCGACTTTGCTTTGCATATCTCAAGTTTCCCTTTGACTTCGATTCGTATTTAAAAGGTAAGCTTCGCTCATCCCTAGAAATAAGAGAGGAAAATTAGAGAATTAAATTGTCCCTTGTACCAGATTTTTTTTATCATCGTGTCTTACTACCCGTTCGGCCTATACGCTTATGTGCTAATTACTTAAATTGTTTTAGGGATGAGGAAGGTTATATTTATAGGAAGTGAACCCACATTTGCGTGGAGGAATAGTGGAAAACCAATTTGTATAAACCACCCTCAGCACACCCGACCGAGATTTGAACCTTGATCTCCCCGTCATCGGCAGTCAACATAATCCTCTGCTAGAGTAGTGCCATAGACAATACGGAAACTGAAGCGGCTCAGATAAATTGTTCTTAATCCACTCTAGATGATTAAATATTCGATTAGACTGTTCATTCATTTAATAATTAATTCACAATCAATATTAAAAACTTATTTAATGTACAGTAAAGTAACAAAGCTAAGGTAGATAACTTATAAAATAACTTGCCTGCTATAATTAATAGAATCGTTATTTGATGATATTAATTAATGGTAGAATAGTATAAGGATAACAATTAGTTTTAGTAAAAATTATGTTAAAATTAGCTCTAGTGAGTACACGCTAATTTCAATAAGTGAAAATTGATTACAAATACATCAAATTGTTGGACAAAGAGCGTTTAGTTTACAGTTATTTCTAGTAAAACTCAAGTCGATTCCAGGAAAGTGATAAGGGGGTAATGGTCTCCGTCAACTAGTATGCCTGCGTTCAAAATTTCCACATTATATAATAATTATTTTTAAATAAGTTTCATGTCAAAATGTATCTCTAATATTAATAACCTCGTATTTTAAAGTTTATTGTTTAAAATAAATGATTAGGTGCACCACAAAGTCTATATATCTCTTTTATCTTAAAATAGAGACCTTTACTAAAAAACTATAAGATTTAAACAAAACATTGATAAAAGAGGAGCATCCCTGTCCCCCAATGAGCATAACAATCAATTTAAAATTTGAAATACCTTACATATATATTTTTTTCTTATAGCTCAAAAACTATAGGTTTTAAAAATACATATTTTAGTTAAAATATGTTTATTTGTAATAGTAATACAACTTTAAACTAGTGAGTTATTTTGTATCTCAAATAGTTGCGGAGTTATGATAAAAATTGGAAATTTTCGCTTATATAAAGGACCTCAAAATAGTTTCGTGGGTAAACGAGAACTGAAATTTGGTTTGTAATGCTAAACAGTGGGTTGATATAAAATCAAATCAAAATCGTATGAGAGGATTTTGAGAAAATAAGTTTCTCTCTTTTTGCCCTTCAGCAAGCTACACTTAGTTCTAGGGTTGGTTATCTAACTCCAAAAAATTTTAGATACCAAGTTTTAGCCATATCGTGGAAATTGTTTCGGCCCAAGGCCGAGATATAGACAGACAGCTTGGCAAAAACCACTTTTTAATAGTCTGTGGGTCATGAAACGTCGACATTTATCAAAATATCGATTTGGATTTTTTTTTTACGCTCACAATAGGTTAACTCTCTCTCTCTCTCTCTCTCTCTCTCTCTGGGGGGGCTGAGAGCAAATACAATCGAATGGAAAATTTAATTTGGTTAATTTTTGACGAAGTTTTACGCAAAAAGTGGCAACCCTGAGATAAAGTAAACGGTGGAAAAAATATAAGTGTATGTATTTTTTTAAAGTTTTTTTACTGTTGATTTTGAATCGTCAGAACTGCCACAAGAACTGCCTTAAGAAATGCTTTAGTTTAGTTTGTGTATTTTCAACCAAGCACTGCCCTTAGGTATTTGTGTGAGGATTCATCCTATTAAGTAGGCTATTTACTACAATTAACACCAAACATACCCGCTTCAGGGACCGAATGGTATAAGGTGTCTCTCTTGTAAAATCTGGCTGTTGATGACCGAGTGATCGGTGTTTGAATCCCGGTCTGGTCTACTAAGGGTAATTTTTCCTAAGAATTCCCCCATTCTTCTTTCACATAAATACGGGTGGATTGCCTCTAAAATGCTTCCTTCTTCATCCCTATCCTATTAGAGTAATTATCATACTATATATACTTAAGTAAGACGCAGTGATAATAATAAATACCAAACTTGATTCTTAGGTCTGCTCTAATCAAAGGTGTTCGTTTGTTAGGTTGTTTAACAATATTTTACTATGACAATAATTGTTTCAGAAATGTGGAGGTTAAGTGCTTTTAGCTTTTGTAATCGCACCACAGCTTTCACATATTTATACTTCAAGTATTGGAAGTCATTTCACGCTTGATAGATATTATCAATTTTTTTTTATAAAAATATTACTGAAACTTAATTAAATGCTATCAAATGTAACTGCAAAAAAAATGTGTATATTTTGTATAAAAGTTCGTTCTTACGAAAGTTGCACTGTAGTGATTTCGATTTATTGAGAGCGCTGATGTACACATGCGCCTATCAGACTTCTAACCAAGTCCGCTAGATGGCAGGAGAGTGTTGAAAGACTCCCAAGTGGTGAAAATGCCAACTACTTTTGATCGTAAACCTTTCTCTTCTATTGATAAAGCTATAAATTACATTCAATAGATGGAGACTGCATTAGTTGTGTGCGCTTAGTACAGGATTTATAGATTTCTGTGGCTATAAATTCTACGTGTCTTAGAAACAATTAGGTAACTTTAAAATGTAAGCTCACAAACACACACACACACACATATATATATATATATGTGTGTTTGGGAGCTTACTCTTTAAATAAATACAATCACCGCGTCTTACTATTCGCTATGCGCCTCAGCTTGATTGACTCTTAACTCGTGAGAACATGGTTCTAAGGGTTTTGAATCCTGTCGGGTAAATTGTCCATATCCTCCCCCCTACCCATTTTTTTAGAGTGGTTTCCTATTTTCTCCTCAACAGATTGCAGACATATCTTAATGCGTTCCACAATCCAATGTCTTTAATCATCCTTGTCAAGCGCATACAAATTTAAAATGATTTGTTATTGATAAATAACTATTTTTTATTTTTTTAAAGTTTAATGTTTAATTTAACACCTGTACCTGGGAATGAACTTATAGTGAATTAAAGATTTCTCTTACTTTGTCCGATCGCACCACCAGAAGACGAATTTGACTCAATCTTTATTCTAACCAGAGTATCTCCATGGTGTTTTGATCCCCCCTCCCCACCAGAAGTTACTATATCTAGAAATAGATCGCGATCTCAAAAATTAAATAATTTCTTTTTAAAAACTTCACCTTAAAATTTTGGCTATTTAAAAAAAGGAATTTAAGAAATTCATTTTATAAGTCTAAGTAATATAAATATTATAAAGGACTTAATATAATTGATAAGCGGTAAACGTAGAATAAATGCACCCACATTAGCTTAGAAATATGATGAGGGAGTGGGTTTTTTTTTAGAATGCAAATATTAATTTGTAGCCTCTATTTTAATAGATATATTTTTTACTGATTATGTATCAAGTTGGACTGCGTGGCTAGATATACAGAAGTCCGGGGTCCATTTCCGTGGAGCTTCCAGATTTTTCTGTGAAGGAGTGGGTTTGAAACGAGTTCAAGTCAGCCTCGTCAGGACAAATGAAGAGCTACTTGAATAAATAAGTAGCGACTCGGGTCTAGCAAACTATGATTAGTGGCTGAAGAGTTCATTGTGCTGACAACATGAAAGCCTCTATCCACAAATGTATGGTTCACTTTCGGGCTGAAGCCATGGAGGTTTTTTTATGTATCAAGTTGAAAAATTATCTACAGTTCAGCTCCTCTGTAGCTATAAATGAAAATAGATTTTAAAAATATTTCTAACATGTAAGATTGTGTCCATACCTCTTGTGGACCCTTCTGAAGCCGGATTCACACATGAAGCTACGCTACGCTATGCTTTGCTTTGCTGTGCTATACTAGGTTTTAAGATCGCCACCCAAGTATTTCAACAAACACGTTCACACATCACGCTATGCTATGCTGTGCTATGCTATGACGTGCTAAGCTACGCTATGCGAGCAAAATCGTGGATCGGACGATTTTTACATCTCACTCGCGCACAACGGACATACCCCCAAAAGGCCATGTTGTTTTGAAGACTTCAAATACTCTACTAAACCTTCCAAAGTATAGAATAGTACAGCTCATTGTGTGAAACACACGAGAAAAAAAACGTCGCATAGCGTAGCTTTATGTGTGAATCCAGCATGACGCTACGGGAGACAACTCGTGTCAGCCCCCGTTGACATCGGTGCCGATAGCAGTGGTTCGCGACCCACACTTGGGGAGCTGCCGTTATGAAGGGGTTCTACGAAGAAGGCACTCAGGATGTAGTCCCTCAAATCTTTATTATTATTATTATTATTATTAATAATAATAATATTTAGCACCGCGTCTTACTACCTGTTTGGGTTATACGCTTTAAATACTAATTACTCTATTGGATTAGGAATTGGGAAGGTTTAACTAGAGGAAGTGAACCCGCATTTGCGTGGAGGGAGAGTAGAAAACCATTTAGGAAAAACCACCCCCAGTTCACCCGACCGAGATTTGAATCTCGATGTCCCCGTCCTCAGCAGTCGGGCTCAAAACGACAAGCGCGTTAGCCAACTACGCCACCGAGGCGGGTCTCAAGTCTTTATTCAGGGCTCTAATTCCACCACTTGGTTGATTCGGTTACACAACTGTACGTCAAAAATAAAACCTCATATCTGTGCCCACGCACGAATGTAATAACATTCATCGCAATGACCCCGACCAGGCTCTAACCAACGTGCTCTTAACAAGCCCAGAACGAGAGTGCCGCGACAAGCTCGAGGCCAGAACGGGAGCCCGTCGTGACCGCGCGCAGCCATCCGCGCAGGAACAAACAAACTCGCAGCGCTGCGCACACACAACAGAGTCAAGGAAACTCTGCACAGGACAAACCTAAATCTCCTTGGAACCATATGTTTATCTAAAGTAGCAAACAGTAAATGATTTTAAAATTTAAAGAAACGTGACTCAGAAAAACCCCAGTGAGATGAGACTTTAAGAGCTTATGTGTAAGCATAAGCAAAAATATCTGATGAGGTAAACAATACACTTATCAGACTGAACTATTTACCAACGAGATTTTATTTTTATTGAGAGGTGGTAAAGTAATCAAATCTCAAGACCTGGGAGTAGCAGAATTTCATGTCTATACTATTTGGGATGCCACTTTCTTTACTAGAACCATAAAGCAAGTCACTTGCTTATAATAATAATTTGACAAACATCCAATACATATTTTAATTATGTGTGCGGTTTCCTCTCTAGTTTAGGTCAGGATGTCTTATGTAACATTTGACTGTTGAATCGACTGGATTATACTTTTATGTATTATTTTGAACATACCTTTATTTATACTTTCAATATTATTTTATTTCTTAAAATTCATACCTACTAACGCAACTCAGGTGGCAGTAATATTTATCTGTTTGAACCTTCGAACACAGCTCAGGCGGAAGAAATTTTGTATCTGTCCCCTCTTCGGGATACAACTCGCTCAAGGGGTGTTGTGACTTGGGACGCAACTCAATACAGCCCTTTAAAATGTATTACTGAAAATTAAAATCCACGACGTTAGGGATATGAACTAAAAACCTTCATTACTCCAGATTTTGTTAACCTGGACTATGGCTATGTTTTTTTTTACTTATTACTGTATTAATCTTGGTTTACACTGATGCTAACACAACGGAGACTAGGTTAAGCAAATATGGACGCAACCACTTGATATCTGGACTTAATACCCGGCCACACTCAAATAAAACAGAAAAGGAAAGAAGACGCATATCCTTTCTATGATTCCCTGAAAAATCGACCAAAGTTGGAGCACGAGCGAACGACATTGGGCGCCTCGTCAACACGAGCAAAGCCTATCAAGGGGTGTTCTGAGCCGCTCTCTAAGCCGGTTACACTGAACCGTATTTGATGTCCACTCGTCATTACTGCTCGTTCTGTCTTGTTCTCTCGGGTGTAACTGTAGCTTTATAGCCACATTCAAGTATTAATTTTTCAACAGATCTAGGAACATCTAGTTCACTCCCAGCTTAATTCATTTTTAAATAGTATTGCAATTTTGTAAACACACATTATAAATCCAACAAATACATAATTTTTCTCTGCTTTGTGTACATTATATATATATATGTGTGTTTTTTTTTAGCTTCCTCGTGGTTTTGCTGTTTTCGTTAATCCATACTATAACCTCCCACGCACATACAAACCACCCATTTAACGCGAATTATCACCCACCGTGGTGCGTAGTTGGATAACGCGCTAGTTTCGTGTTTAGTTAGACTGTCGAAGACGGGGAGATTGAGGTTATAATCTTGGTCGGGTGAACTTGGGGTGGTTTGTCCTAAATGGTTTTCCACTCTCCCTCCACAGAAATGCTGTTACACTTCCTCTAAATTCAACCATCCCGATTCCTAGTCCATTAGCGTAATTAGTACTGAGGCGTATAACCCGAACGGTTAGTAGAACACGGTGCTAAATTAAAATAAAAACACGTGAATTATCAGAATTTTATTGTGACAAGGGAAGTGTAGTTAAATTACGCACATATTAGGTTAGCACATTCTCGCGGGATATGCTGTTCCGTGAGACGCCAAAGGACAGGGAAACTTCAAGCCGTAAAGATGCTAACGTTCACAGGTCCACTTTGCATGTGAGCTGCTCATCTGTTTCAAAAGGTGCTCTTGTTAACCCATTGTGATGGGAAATGCTCTTCTTGTGTCAGGAAGCGCTAAGCGTGAAGCAGCGGCAGCCATTCCTTTCCAAACGAGAGTAGCGTCTTCAAAATCTTAAGAAAGACGCGCGCGAGTTGGTCTTGTGTAATCAAAGGGTGTACGAGGGTCTAAGGGTTGGGTATGTCCTGGGCTTAGATTGATGACGGAAAAAGGATTAGAAGGAATATTATAGCAACATGCAGTAAAGTAGAGCTTAGATTATAGTGAGAACCTCTTAAATGAAAATCTCCTGAAAAAAAAACAAGAAACCCCGTTTTTGAATTATGGCACAGCTGTTTGAATCGCTCCACGAAAAGAAAAATGTTAGTAGTAATAGGGAGATAATTTATTCAATCAAAGTAGATATCATTTACTTAAAATATCTTAACCAGAGGAATTTTGAATACATTTACGGTGTGTGTTGGTTGATTTTAAGTAATAAATGTAGTCCAGTCAAATTAGGTTTGCGCTAGGGTTATTGTCTACGTGTGACTGGATAAAATGAAGGGGGTAGGGATGGAATGGGTTTGCTCCACTGTGTGGTATGCCACCCTCTCGGCCATATAAATATTTATGTTTCCTCACGGTGCATCTTTAATAATATTCTCTTGGATTGAAAAGTTTCAAGGTACTAGTAACCAACCCAATTGAACGCGTGCGAATAAAAATGGTTTTCTTAATGAGAAAGGATGTATTTTTTTTTTCAAAATATAATAAAATAAGCTATTACTCACTTCGGTGGCCACGTGGTCTAACGCTCTACTATCGCAGTAGACTAGACTACTGATGACGGGTTGATCCAGTTTCGAAGATAATTCAGGTGTAGAGGGTGGTTTTTCCAAAATGGTTTTCTACTCTTCCTCTATGCAAATGCAGCTACACTTCCTCTAAATATAGCATTCCTAATCCCTAAAATCATCAGCGTAGTTTGTATTTAATTTTATAACCCTAACAGGTAGTAAGACGCGGTACTAAAAAAAGTATAGTCTCGTGATTCAATCAATCTTTCAATATTCTAATAACAAGCCATTCATGCTGAAAATCGACTATATATAATTTTATATAATCTTAAATTTATCCCTAAAATTGATCAACACTTTTTCTTGAAATTAATTTTAGAGTTTTTGATAAATTCAACACAAATTAAATTGAATAAGTTAATAATATATAAATGATTTTAAAGGATCAGTTTCTAAGCGTGAATCTAACAAAATTACTATCTTACTGATCAAAGTTATGTTAATACGCATTTTTATGTTTGTAAAAATTATAATTAAAAAAAAATGCCTCATTGCATAAGATTATACTGTGTTAGAAACATATGTTATTAATTTAAACGCTTATTTCCACAAATTTTGTGAGGACACAATTTGCTATAAGTCTGTGTATTAGTTTATAGTTCAAGTCTATAAATAAAATATTCAGAAAAAAGGACAAGTCAATAATTATGAACGTGAAATTATTGGTTTTAGTTGAACATTTTTGAGTTATATATGCTTTATTATGTACAACACTTAAATTTTTATTACATTCCACTGGATGGCAGTCTTAAAATAAGAGTTTTTTTCTTCAAAATGTGTGGGTCTATTTATATAGTCATACTTGAGCTATAGGAGTCTTGTTTTTATTATCTTGATGGCACAGGAGCTTTTATTTTATTAACTGCAATAAGAATTGACTAAATGACTCTTGACCTGGTTTATACTACCAATTTATTTCCTGAACATTAACGAGATGTACATTTATGAGCAATATATCACAAACCCTTCCTCTTTTTTATTCGCTATTTCTTGAAATTCAATTATCATTTGCTTAGGAGCCACTCTGGCAATAGTCTGTACTGCTGATGGCGGGACAATTGAGGTTTGAATACCGGTCGGATGTACTGAGGGTGTTTTTCCTGAAATAGTTTTCCACACTCTCTGAACGCAAATGTGGGTACACTTAGACTAAATTAAGCATTAATTATCATTATTATTATATTATTATTATTATTATTATTAGCACCGCGTCTTACTACCCGTTCAGGTTATACGCACTTATGCTAATGTGCAATGGTAGGGTGATTGTGAGATGAAATGGAGGACCTACAGTTTAACGTGGAATCCGAACCATGGTGGAGGCCTGGCATTCCCCACATTCACAAGATGTCTTATCAGAGGTGAAGGAAAGGTTTGGTAATCAGATAAATTTATGCCAGGACCGGGGATTGAACCCCGGCCGCCAGCATAGCTTATTATATTGTAGTACTTAATATGTATAGGCACAACCCGAACAGGTAGCAAGACACGGGGCTTAAAAATAAACTACCCTTCAAATGTTTTTGCTTTACATCTTTACACTGGTCCGGACTACACGCACAACTACATCAATTGATAAGGAAGGTGTAATTTAGAGAGAATGTAACCACACTTTCACTAATGTAGAGTGAGAAACCATTAAAGAAAATACACCCTCAGTACATCAGATAGGGTTTTAAACCCCGTCCTCCTTGTCTTCAGAAAGACAAAATAAATTAGAGTGGCATTCAGTCCACGCAGCCACTGGTGCGGGCTACTCTACAGTTGACCTGCACTGATAAAATATTAATTTTAATTTATTTTTAGAATAATTTATTTGAGGCACTAGATATTCCTGATTTATTATTGCCTGAAATATCTCGATTATAGTGACCTAAAAAACGATTGCGTTCTGTCTGATAAATCTTGCCAAAAGCATTTTTAGCTGGAAATAAACACTAGTCTTATGTTGATCCTCAGCGGTGGTGTTTAATTAGGCTCAAAACTTTTCAGTTTCCAACCATGGATTAGGCTGAAGTGTTTTTCTTCTAGAACTACAAATCCTTTTTTTAATTAAAAAAATTACCCTTCCCATTTTTCCCACGCCATGTTAGGGATATAATACAGAGGTTTTTTTGTTCAAATAACAAAACAACTGATGCTGTAAAGCTGCATACAACGGATACATAATAACTCAACCACCTTTGAAAAGGTTTAAAAATATTTCTCCTAAACAAAATTATTGGATCTTAAGCGACGCTTCCCAATAAAAATATAGGAATAGAGCTATACAAAAATCTTTTACTTCTAGTAAAATCAAAACTTTTAAATTAGGCTACGTATACTCCATTCACGGTAGGAATTACTCTCTGAAAGGTCATTTTTCCAACCAATATCCTACTATATAATAGATTTCTGATAGGGAAAAAGACCTTTCAGGAAAATATTCCTACGGTGAATGGAAAATATAACCAGTGCTTTAATCTGGTGAATGGAAAATATAACCAGTGCTTTAATCTGATCGAAACAATATGTCTACTATAAGACCACATTAAAATGATACACTCTAATCGAGATGTTCCATTCTACGTTTCTGTACTCATTGCAGTTTGATGTTCTCTAAACATGAATAGCCTAACCCTCTTCGAAAACGTTTCAAAACGACACGTATATTTTCCAAAAGTGTCTGGCTTAGTTCTCTTGGCCACTGCATTGACTAATATATATTAGACTGTTTGTAAGTAGGCATTTTACACTTAAAGGTATGTTACTAATTGATGTGATGACCGACTGATAACAAATTCTGCCACGAGTATGTGTACCCAATTAAAGATGACCTTTACTCAAAACTGGTTTAGTGTTACAGCACATACCTATAGATATATCGACATTTCTCCTTGAATCTTCCTGTTGTGTCCTACCAATAGTAAAATAGTTCTAGAACACACTAAAAATACCTCATAATTAGGTGTTCTGTCTTATGACAGGTCCATTCCTTTTGTCAGTGAACTTATACCACCAATGCACCTTGTCCTCTGCCTCCTCTTTTTGCTCTCATAATCCTTTTCTTTCTTTCAAGTCATCTAATATTTGAATCCTCCTTCTCCCTAAACTACTCAATCCCTCAAACTTTCCTTCGAAGAAAGTTCCTCACAAGGATGTGTCTGATCCATTTTGCTTCGTACCAAAGAGTCACACCCAAAATAGTTATTTTTTCACCCACTCTTCTTAGGGATTCTTAATTTGTCACCCTGTCTTTCTTTCCCCCTGAGATTCTCAAGTCTTCTACAGCACCATATTTCAAAGTTTTCCGAGTATTTCACCTTCCTAAGAATCCAAGTTTCTGCTCCAAACAATCCGATTCTCTAAATGAGGTGTTTCATTACTTTCTTCCTCAGTTCCAAACTCAGCTTGCTGGTCAGCAGTAACCTCTTCTTGATGAAAGCTACCTTGGCCATGTTGATCCTTGATTTAATTTACTTGGTATAGTAGGCATTGTTTGTCTACAGACCTAAACTTAAAATAGATTGTACGAAAAAATCGCACAATCTTTCTCATATTTAGTATTATGGCTCCGAAAAAATATTCAAAAATAGGCTTTGAGTAAACTACATATAATTTATGTTTTTTTCATAAAAACACATTATCTTATTAATCAAAATAATTATGCTTTATAGGCCTTTATACATTCTAAACCAAATTGTTCAAATAATTTTAACAAAATTAAAATTTTCAAAAATAAATTATTTGTAAGCTATTCTAAAATTATTTACTTATAGAAATTCAAATGCATTCTTATTTATCATGAAAAATTATTCCCAGATCCCGATTTTGAACTCATTCTCCAAGGTCAATTTCCAAAAAATTAAATTTAAATAATTTGATTTAAATAAACAACCCTTCAGTTAATTTATTTTAAATACATTATGATTGATTTGTAAAATAGTCACCCGATACAATTTTTATCCAAATAATTAGAGCTACTGTATATTTAAAAAAATCAAATTTTACTAAAATCCGCCATTAATTGATTTAAAAAAATATATATAATACAATTAATAATATAATAAATACAATACAATTATAATACAAACCACTTAATAGATACCAATTTTGAACCACTAAACAATTTTTTTAAATATTAAAATTAAAAAAAACAGCATCAGTAAATTACCCATAACCAAATTTTCCCCTCAAAAACAAGTATACACAGGGTTATTTAGCATGACAAACACTCTCAAAACACCAATTTGAAACAAAATTTATAGGGTTATTAATATTTTTTACATCACTCATCAGTGACTACTCATTAATAAGTTTTCACTCCAAAAACAAGTATACACTGTTATTTTTTGTGTCAAACACTCCCAAGCTACCCATTTCGAACCTAATCTTTAGCACCATCTTAAAATTTTCCCAATTTTTGAAAAATCAATAATCAGTAAGCTACCCCCATAAATGAATTTTTAGCCCAAAAACAAGTAAACATTGTTATTTGTTATGTAATACAAAACCAAATCGTTAGAGGCATTTGAAAAATATTTCAAAGTTTTGAAAAATCATCAGTAAACTACCCTTCAACAAATTTCTTGCCCGAAAACCAATCATATAATGCTAGTGGTCATTCATTTTAACCAAAACAACTATAGCCATTTTCGTAAACTTTTGAATTAAAAAACCCTCATCTGTTAACTACCATTAATTAAAGTGTTAAGGTAAAAAAAATCTGTTTTGTGGTATGCCTTATAAAATCTTGATCTCAAGTTTGAACAAAACCCATCTTATCATCTAGGATCCTAGGCCACGGACAGACATACAGACAGACGGAAATGGAGACAAACTGAATTATAAAATCAACTTTTTTGGGTTAGTGTTCACAGTAAAAATTCGTCACAATCTCGAGATCAATTTTTTTCTCGATCACCATATTTTCTCTTGGCACGAGAAAGTAAAAAATAAAACCAATGGATTAAACGGACTTTCATAATTGTACAGTATTTTAAGTAAGATTTTATACACTAATCCACTTTCATTTGATTTGATCAATACCCTCATCGACGGCCACATAGGCTAAGGAGTCACACTCGTAATATAATGCATTGGTAATTATTGGGAGGTTGAACCTTATATCCTGTTTGGATGTATGTTTTTTTAAACTAAACGTTTTTCCACTTTCTCAACACGTAAATACGGACACATTTCCTTCAAATTATACCTTCCTCATGACTATCCCCTTGAAAAAAATATGTGGATAGCCCAAATGATCAGTAAGACGCTGTTTCACACACACATACACATGTACACGTTCGCGCTCGCACACACACACACACACACACATATATATATATCCACATTTAAAAAATATTAATTCCTACATACCGTATATTTATGGGCAAATGGTAAATTCATTTATATATTCTATCAACGTCTAACAAAACCTGTTAATGTGTTTTTTAATGTGTGTACTGTATATTAAAAATTTAAAATAAGAACTAGAGAATGTTGAAATCATCACGCAGTGCATATTTTAAATTTAAATGAAAAATAAAAAGGGGGCAAATTAAAAAAAAATATCTCTATAAAATATGATCGTGCTTATGAATGGATAACACAGTATTCGTGTCGGGAAACGAGTTTCCCCTTCACATCGCGTGGGTAAATAGTATTTTGAAAATCTGTACGATAAGAGACTGGATAGATGTCTAAGTAGGTTATATCGGTTCTACTGACCGCGTGGCTATTGTGATAGGGTGTCAAAACACGCCCAGATCTGATACCAAGCAATATCGTATGGTATATGCGCCTTATACAAGAATGTTAAGTGGATTCTTAAGGACAGATTCACTGTCGAGCTTATTACGCCTTAAATGCGGCTCAAAACTAAATAAACGATGGTACCTACATAAGGCCGGTTTCATAGACTAAGTACGCCTAAAGTGAGGCGCTGCATTAAATAAAAGGGTCTGGTATAGGTAGGTGTCATGTATTTGATGTAGTGCCAAACTTGAGGCTTACTTTATACTTAGTCTTGAATATGTAACTGGCACATAGAATTGAATGGAATGTACCAGTTTCTTATGTGAAACTACCCTATTCAATAGGAGTCTAGGTATGAGTCGTCTTGTATTTGGTTTCGAGCCTCATTTAAGGCGCATTAAGCCTGACTATGACTCTAGCCCTAAGCACCCACACACACTTAGACCTCTTTCAGGAGATCCGAATTTTCATCGGACTTGGGAATAACCATCATACTCTGCGAACCATGCCGTGTCCGGCCGCCATCGTCAGCACGGCACCCATTTCAACCTGGCACGGTGCTTTGCCGTCCACGGCGTTAAATGTACATAGTTAAATGTGCGTGTTCAGACTTGCTGACTTTTCGCCGTCCGGCGGACACAATTCAGTACATTATTAGCAACGATATAGATAGTGTGTGTCACAGAGTTGTCGTGCTTTATTCTTGTATTTTAAAATAGGTTTGAGTTTATTGATAATGGAGAACATGAATGAAGAAACGTACATAATATAATATTTCAGGAAACTATTTAAGCCTCCACATTTAATTAAATACCTATATCTAACAGATAACTATTAATAATAGAAAATATATTAAACACTGCTTCATGTCCAATTACGAGTATAAGTAATATGATGAAATAATAATTACTAATCCAAGAAACTATTGATATTTTTTAATACCTTTATTTAAAGAGTAGGCTAGTTATCTCCTCTTTTATTAAATCTACACTTACCACTGCCAGTGAAGTGACCCCTTTTTGGTAATGAAAAAATCAGTAAGAACTTTCAAATGTCATTTGCTGACTTGTTTCTATGTTCACCCTCCGTGCCAAGCATGTCCTCAATACCTACTATGGAGAATGTGGCTTCAAAGCTATAACCGTCTCTTTCTCTCACGCAAAACTATGCAGAATACAGCATACCTATACTATTTTAATAGATAGTTCCATTGAGATATTAAGTGGCTTATGGAAAATTCTCCATTTATTCGATAAGATCCCAAAAGCACATTCGACATACCTCCTAGCTCTACTCAAATGGTAGTTAAATATTCGCTTTGATTGATTCAGGATTTTCCTCGAGTAGGGCCGCATAAGATGTTTGTGAATCCCAAAGTATTCCTCTCCAATGAACACATAAGATTCACTATCAACCACAGAAAGCAGTACAATTGAAAAAAAATCCTTGTAGTTAAAAAACAAAGAACCATTATGTTCAAGCTTTATGATCCGGATGTGTTTTCCGTCTACAGCCCCAATACAATGAGGAAACTGGGTTTTCTTATTATATTCTTTGGAAACAGAATCCAGTTTTTCCTCTGTTAAAGGAGGCATACACTTGAAACCCAAATTGTTCCATACAGCAACACAAACTTCATGAACAATCTCATAGATGGGAAACACTTCAAATCGATAAACATAGTGAATATCCGTGAAAGTATTACCACTTGAAAAGTACATAAAAACACCTGGCATTAAAAACATTGAAAATTAAAACTCAACACACAAACAAAACATTGCAGAGTGATAAAGGGGTCCACCCCCCTTTTATTACCCATTTATGTATGAACATGCTTATTAGCCACTACCATAGTTTAAAAAATAGGCCCTACAACATTTTAATAGGCCTATTTAAGGTGGCATGGAAGGGTACGCGAACTAAAGGCAGTATTTTTTGTAGTTTTTAGAGCAAATAACATGTTTTTGCAAATGTAAATTAAATATTTTTCCATTAGAAAGATGGAATTTAACATTCTAGGAATGGTAATATCAGCAGTTCTAGTATATCTGTCATGAGAATGGTTGCATTAAATGAAAAACTTCTTAAATTAAGATAAAAAAGTTATCGTCTAGTTCCAGGATACCCAGATATTCAAGAGCTGTGAGAAATTAATAAGTGTAAAAAATTATGTTCCATGTTTATTCTAGAGAAAGATTTGATTCATTTTGGCAAAAATAATTGCTATAAAATTATGAAAAATTGCCCTTAGCTCGCACCCCCTTCCATTCCACCTTAAAGATTGATAGTGTATTTATATTTTTTTATCGATTTAATTAAACGATTTGAATTATTTTTGTTTATTTAAGATATGATACTACCAGGCGGGGCGTATAGGAACAGCGCTCTGATTGGCTTAGAGCTGGTCACGTGACTGCGCCCCCTTGATATCTGATTGGCTGTTGAATTTCCCCCTCCCTTCCTCCTGAACCCCCACCCCTCTTCCTGACCCCCCTTCCAGTGTTCCAAACTTGTATATTTTTGTCTTATTGCTTTTTTATGTGTGCTCAATGGTTATTTATGTATGCTCATTGTTTTTTAATTTAAGCTCGTTGGTTATTTATTCATTGGTTTTTTATGTCTGGGTAGGATTGGGACGGGACGTTGGATTTTTTAAATTTATTTATTGGCGTGAAGTCTACGGCGCGGGGCGCTCCTCCCACGGTATCGCTAGTGAGCACTGGGAGTATCTTCTCTGGCCGGCCGCTTAGCGAAGAGTGTGAGAAATGGTTCCTGGCTGTAGACCCCTTGCACTTCCCCTCACTACCCCTCCTTAGAGATATGTGTCGTAACCCCCTCCCCTACCCCCTATGTGGTAATGGGTTTTTCCGTTGTCGCAACCTCTGCCCCACCCTCTATGCAGTAATGGGTTTTTTCCCTAATGACTGGTGCCAGTTTGGTGGGTTACCAAGAATATATCGTGTCCTCGAATGATTTCGCAATAGGTTTTTCCCTTATAGTCCAGTCAACAAAGTAAAAATAGGGGAAATAATTCGTGTAGTCACAAATTTTTGTACAGTGGTAGGGAGGAGTACCATAAACAACATACTAAAAATCCTGACCGGTGGGGGGTGAGCGGGGGGGTAGGGGAGCGTTTAAAGGTCATTCTTCCACGTTATTCTCGTATAACTCGAAAACCGTGACCTCTAACGAAAAGGTGTTCATGTACTAAATTAATCTACATTAAATTCCCTACAAAAAAGTTCCTATTCATTTTTTCTCTAGGATGAATTGTTTATGATATGCAGGGGATAGAAAAATCGTGGATTATTAAAAATAGTGTTTTAATGGTATAAAATTAATGTTTAATGTTAAATGAACTTAGTACAGAACAACTACATTACTTATTAAAAACAAACCTCTTATCTTGAATGTGTAAATCTCAAAAATCAACAATTGAATCATCATAATTATTATCATCATCATCATCATCTTGAAGATCGAGTAACGGTGCACCATTTGTACATGTACCATGGCACGTGCCGCACACCATGGAGCATGGAATGCCGGCTTTTCGGCATCCACATCGTCCCCCACACCCAGTAGAACATCGGCAAAGATGTTGTTCAGTATCGCTTCAGGTGCTACTGGGTCTTTGGTTGTTACAGGGGTGAGCGAACCATCCTCCCCTCGGTTCCATCCCCACTCGGTCGGGGGTAGGGGGTTGTTGAGCCATTGCTGTATCTGTAAGTAAGTAACAAAACTGCTGTAAGTAACAACAAATAGTGTTGTAAAAATGATTAGATAAAAACAGTAAGATAGTAAAATTAATATAACTTACCTGTAAATAAACTCTAAAAGAGTGTTGCTGCGCAGCTCCTGTGGTTGGTGGCAGTGAGGCGAGGTCTGGTTTTGGCTTCGTTGATGCGTTTAGGAATGCAGCATACCGGCGTTGATTCAGGTCTTGCTGCTCTGCATTCGCTTGGTAAATTTCTAAAAACATTTTCTCACCAGCCTGTGCGACCTTGTCTGCTGGTGTCGAGGGGTTAGTAAAAATGTCTGATATTGTCTTCATTTGCCTAGGAATCTTGCTGAACAGCTTAACCATTCCTCCTTTACTCTTTTTGTAAATGGCGGAGGTGGTGTCACACCCACTAAAGGCATGGAGAAGGAGGATGGTTTCAGCAAAAGGAAGTTGTTGAAGTTTGTTTGTTGAAAACAATTTTGATTCCACCTTGCCCCTGCCCGGCTTCATGAAGTATACGTTACTCCTTGGTCGTGCAAAAGCAATGAGTAAAACAATCAAGTCGACATCTTCCCCTATTATTGTGACAGTGGGATGTAGGGCAGCTTTCTCTAACCCACATCTCACTATAGTGTCATCAGCATCCCCTGTAGCAATTACTGTTTCTATTCCCTTCGCTGCCATTTTGCCACTGAGGAGTTGAATAAGCTTGGTTTTGTTATTCTCGTTTGCGAGAAAATGCTCCTGTTGAACAGTGACATTCATACTTTCATTAAAATTAATGTCAACCGAAGTTTTTGTGAGGCCCCTTCTCTTCTGCTCTGCTCGTTTTGTACTGTTGACGTCGCCATAAACATCGAAAACCACAGTACAGCTTTGACCGTAATATTTGAGTACATAGGCTATGTATTGATCGCAAAATACAGAAATCTTGGTACCCATATTCCATTTCACGCGGTGAAGGAGGAAGCCTCCATCTAATACATTGGTGCTCGTTTGTAGATCATGAGTTTCATAATTATCCTCTGGAAGAGCATCGTAGAGAGAATACTTCTTTCCTTTCCTCACTACCCCTTCATTAAAGAGAGCCAACGGGAATGGAGATAATTCACATTCCATAAGCTGTGCAACATCTTCATCACTCTTTTCTGCAATGGCAGTTGTTTAGAAAATGGTCAGAGGGTCTACAGTCACTTTATCACCGTTCACTTTTACGGCATTGCTCATACTAGCCAATGACAACACCACATTCTTCTTAGACTGTTTTATGTCACCAAAATCACAACCAACAAAGCTCTGCATGGTTGCGGTACCAATTTCTAGGGCTCGATGAATATTTATTTTTGAGCAGATGGCGGTTGCTCCAGGGGACCCACCAACCCACTTCGTTAGAACTGAATCAGTTATTCCTCTTCCTCGCGTCAGGCCACCTGAGCTTTTCATGGAGCGCATTAGAGTCTGCTCTATGGTCATGTCTGACCAAACTCCTGCCCAACGTGAAGCAGTTCGATTTATGGTGAAATAACCCTTATCTGCAAAGTCCTTGAACACAGTTTTCAATGATAGCATGTCTTGAACGTAAAGATGGGTACATTTTGCATATTGAAAATGACCGCTTTCATGGAAGAATGGTATCATTTTCTGAACACAAGCCGAGTGGCCATTCCAATCACCACAGCGCTCAGAATCTATGAACTTCTTCATCAATGAAACCATGTTAAAATATTGCACCCACAAATCAGGGGAGGGGGGCTGCGCACAAACGAAGGAGTTTCTTGACCTCATTCCAGCCAGCCACCTGCCTTCCCTCACGCTTCAGCCCTCCAAACCCCTACCCCCCACATCCCCAGCACACAATCTATCTCTTAATACAGCACTACTGCACTTAGATGTTGTACATACATTTAATATTAGGTATGAACCCTCTTCATTTAACATTAAACATTAATTTTATACCATTAAAACACTATTTTTAATAATCCGCGATTTTTCTATCCCCTGCATATCATAAACAATTCATCCTAGAGAAAAAATGAATAGGAACTTTTTTGTAGGGAATTTAATGTAGATTAATTTTGTACATGAACACCTTTTCGTTAGAGGTCACGGTTTTCGAGTTATACGAGAATAACGTGGAAGAATGACCTTTAAACGCTCCCCTACCCCCCCGCTCACCCCCCACCGGTCAGGATTTTTAGTATGTTGTTTATGGTACTCCTCCCTACCACTGTACAAAAATTTGCGACTACACGAATTATTTCCCCTATTCGACCTTTTTTGGTCTTCGTTGACTGGACTATTATGACTGGCGCCAGTTTGGCGGTTCGACAAGACAAGTAGGGACAAGAATTTATCGTGACCTTGAAACCGACATCTAGTACAAGAGAACATTGGGCCTGGCCTTGCTCATATTTGGTTACAGTTTGATGGATCGACAAGTCGAGGCTCGTATCAACGTGTGAGGGACAAAAAAGTGAATAAAACTCGATATTACAAAACATATATTTATTAAACATTAAAGGTTTTACAGGCTTATATTAAAGGTTTCACAGACATCATACATAAAATGTATTATACACTTTTACAGGAATGCCGCATATATTCGTTCATAAGTTTTTCTACAGTGTATCTTAGATGCGTTTATAAAATTGTTTTTAGTTCACATTCCACTATGTAATAGTCTAAAACGACGACTTGTCGTGTATAGTAGGTAGCATTGATAAGATCCAGCTTTCAGATGTGCGTTTCCACAGTAGGCTGTTTGAGATCTAAGACATCCGCTGATTCTGTAACCATGTCGCATACATCCACGATGAGTGTGTCGATCAAATCGTTGCAATAGTGTGCAATGGGTGTCGACCACATATCCCGGTGGTCGACGGTGACATCTATGAGGTCCCATGCATCACAAAGACGTGCCCAGCTAGGTGCTAGATAGGCAAAACGTTTGAGTCTGGCATCTTGTTTCTCGTTGATGACGACCATATGGTCACCGCACATGCATCTCAGAGAGACTTCATGATTAGTCAGAATAATCTTCTGAGGAGGTTAGGTGTTGCTGAAAAACTTTGATATGACCGACTTGTAGTTGTCCAGTTATTGCCACTCTGTACAGTTAAACACCTCATAGTCCCCTCCGCATTTTTCTAGCTGAACATAGGGCGTAAAGTTGTTCTTGACACTCATGCCAACGATGACTCGCTTGGCATTGACTTCGTCCAGCGGAAACAAAGTGTTTAAAATACTGGTGATGGCGAGCGGCTTCACCGGCTTTGCTTTGCGGGTGCAAACGTCTTGGCCTTCCATGATGTTTGATCGCTTTGACGAATGTTGCGGTTATGGAAGGCACACCGACGGGACGCCCCTTTTATAGGCGAACGCTGATTGGACGCAGCACCTTGAGAGATGGAAGGACTCTACAGTATTGAAAAATGTGTTGTAATATCTCACCACCTTAGCGTAGTTGCCTGTATGATTGGTGGGTGAGAATAGGCCTAGAAAAATTTTCATCGGTATGTTCTGGGCGCGACAGAGAAGGTGCATGAGACAGTAATGGCCGCATACGTCCGAGGCTATGCTTTAAAGTTGTAGCGTGCTTTGAGACGGGCGGGAAGTGTTTTTTGCATATAAATGCCAGATGTGACCTTATACGGGGTGGAAAACCATAACTGTCAAAATATTCTCACATGCCGTTTTTGTCAATAAAGATGGCGACCCAATGTATCTCAGGCTTGGTTTGTGGATCAGTGTTGATGATGGGAGTGGCAGGTCCAGCTATTCTTGCGGATAGTTGATCATCAGGGTAAACACCTGACTGTACAGAATATAACCTTGGTTTTGTTTTCAGCACATGTCTTATGGTGTGCGTGTCCATCTTCAATCATCCAATCTCAAAGTCCCCAAACGATGGAAGCAAAACAGAAATTCCATACATAAATATGTGCCATGCACTTGATGCGGCCCAAATTAAGTGTTCTCAAATACGAACAACCTCTGTCGTACAAATATACCCTTTAAATGGTGAGGTGGGGTCTAGGAGACCCCAGCAGCCCTTTAAATTTCTGTGAATCCCCTTCCCCTCATGCTAACATCTTGTCCCCACCTGACATTTCCTGTCTCAACATGCTCTCACTGTAACTCACTTTTCCAGTCAGTTTCCTTCGTGTGTTTGGTCAGGAAAGACGTCTTGGGGTCCCACAGACCCCACCTCACTGCTAGTGTTCGGATTTTTTCAAATATAGTTTTTTCTAATATTCTGGTATAAATGTCGCGCGAACGGGTAATCTTTCGAAGTGATGATCCACAGTTTGCTAGATTAATTTTGGAGGAGCTCAACAGACCACTGGGTGATGAGTTGCCTATTTCTGATTTGGAAGACAGTGACAATGATGGTGGAGATGCAGATTTTGTTCTGAGTGATCATCAATCTGATTCGGAACAGAGTGAGGTGAGTGATAGTGAATCTACCGATGAGGATGGTGAGAGTGTGCCTCGTGATGTTTACAGAGGGAAAGGTAAAAACAGAATTCCGTATGTTTGGGGAAAACAAAAACCAAGACACAGAGGTAGGGCACCTGCCCATAATATAGTGAGTCATTTACCAGGATTGCGGAACGAAGCCAGAGCACTATCTCCAGGAGATATAAATCCTCTAGTGATGTGGGAACTTCTAATGCCCAATACTATGTTAGAAAAAATTGTGAATTTCACAAATACTCAATTAGAAGCATATAGAAGTAATTTCCAAGACCCGAACCGTACTGACTTACGCAATGTAGACCTGGTTGAGATGCGGGCTTATCTAGGTCTACTTTTGCTTTCTAGTATATCTAAATCCGGAAGAGAAAGCATGAGTTCCCTTTTTTCGGACGACGGGCACGGAAGGGACATTTTTAGATGCACCATGTCAATGAAAAGATTTTTTATATTGACGGTGTGTATTAGATTCGATGATAAAAATACTCGAGAAGCACGGAAACAAGAGGATCCAACTGCAGCTGTAAATGAAGTGTGGGCTGAATTTCTTCTCAATTCCCAGCGGATGTATTGCATAAGCCAAAATGCCTGCGTCGATGAAATGCTCGTCCCCTTTCGCGGAAGATGCAAATTTCGCGTGTACATGCCTAATAAGCCGGCAAAGTATGGCTTGAAAGTTTTATGCCTTACAGATGCTCGGAACTCATATCTTTTCAATGCGTATTTATATGGAGGAAAAAATTCAGATAGCATTGGCCTAACACATGAAGAAAAAAAATTATCTATCCCCACACAGTCAGTTGTCCGTCTTGTAAAACCCATAGAAAAATCGAACAGAAATGTTACATGTGACAATTGGTTTATGTCTATGGAACTCCTAAATGAACTAAAAAATAGAGGCCTAACAGTTCTTGGAACTCTAAGGAAAAATAAACCCGAAATTCCGAAAGAATTTTTACCCAATCGGGGGAGAGCACCTGGAAGCAGCTTATTCGGATTCACTAACGCAGCCACTTTAGTGTCCTACGTCCCCAAGAAAAATAAGGCTGTGATTCTTCTAAGCTCCTGCCATCACGATGATAAGTGTGACGAAGTTTCAGGTAAACCGGAAATGATAATTGATTACAATTCCTTCAAAGGAGGAGTTGATAACCTCGATAAAAAATGTGCAATATATTCTTGCAATAGAAGAACACGGCGGTGGACTTTGGCATTATTCTTTGCTTTATTAGATATTAGCGCAAATAATGCCTATGTTTTGTACTCTGACAGTCGGGAACGGAGTCAAATGAATCGTTTTTGTTTTATTAAAAAACTCGGCTGTTTTTTGATAAAGGAACATTTGGAGAGAAGAGCAGTAAATCTCAGACTTCCCCGTGAGCTTCGTCAAAAAATCCAAGCAATATCAGGAATAAAACCGGAAGATCCTGTTCAACACGGGGGCCCACCGAAGAAGAAGAGATGCTACACTTGTCCCAGAAACAAAGACAGGAAGACAGCAAATTTTTGTGTTAAGTGCAACCAAAATATTTGTGGAGAATGTTCGCATGCCATATGCAAAAACTGTGTGTAGGCATCGAGTGCTTTTTTTTCTCTCTCTCCCTCTCTTTCTTTATATTGTATTTATATGTTGTATTTATCATTTGTCTTTCTTTACATGTCTATTTCTTCTATATTGTAGGCTTTCTCTTTTTAATTCAATTTTTGTCATTTTTACACCAGTATATATTAAAAAAAAGAAAATTGTGAGGAACCTCAATTTGCCTTTCGTAAAAATTTATTGCTTGGATGTCATTGAGCATATTTCATAAAATATTAATCTAATCTATTTTATTCATAATTTCCTTTTTCATGGGTATAGTAAGCTGACACAAAATTCATTTATTATTTTATAATTCATGTTTTGGCAATTGTTACTAAATAAATTGTAGAAGAAAGATTAAATATAAAGTAAATTTATTAGTGTCAATTATTTATTATTAATTTTATATTATTTTAAATTTAACCAGTTTCTTATGGTATTGGGTTGCAAGAACACGTATTAAAAGGTTAATGACCTATAAAAAAAATTTGGGCGTATATAACAAAGGAATTAAGTCTGGGGTCCCCTAGACCCCACCTCACCACTTGTGATTGTAAACTTCACCTCACTAGTTAAAGGATACGACAGATGTAGGCGTGTATTTGACTAGAAACATTTTCTTTTTTGCCCCCTTGACGTAGACGGTTTCTGCATGCATTTTGGCACTGTAGATGAGGGATTCAAGCAGGCTGTAATCTACATCACCGCTATCCCAGGGAATACCATTCGTTGTTGACAATATAGTCGGCTTGCTTTTTAGCGGCAGATGAAAGTTCCTCGATAGCGTATGGGAGTTTAAACACCCAATGTTGAAGTAATGTACCGTATACAGATAAAACACTCAAGCACGGCTCGAGCGTCTAATTGATCCTTCCTCCTAAAAGAAACGAATACAGGATTCAACGTCGAGTTCGTTCTGTTCAAATAAAAGCCGACATAATTACCGGCACTGACACCATGGTCCTGCAGCCGATTGAGCAAATTAGCATTGTTTTCTTCAAGCCAGCTTAATGCGTCACGATCGCTTGCTGGATCACCAAGATGTACGGTAATTTCTCTACCATTATAAAAGAAACACCTCAATTGTTTTATTCTCTCCTTGACGATTCAAAAAGGGACGCCTTGGGACAGAGCTCCACCAACCTGGTTTACTGGGCCACTAATTCCTGATTGCGGAGCCAAAGGTTGTCCTACTATCACCACCGCCACGGGTTGCGGGAGAACCGCTGATCCGGTCTGCATCGCCGTGGCCAGGGCTTGAACACCTTCTCCCTGTCTTGGTGTCAGTGCTGCTGCGGTGGGTTGAAGGTGTCTCACAGCCGGTGGCTGCGGGTAGATGGAGTTGATATTTCCACCCTCCATTTGAACTAGAACACAATAGCACGTGTCAAAGTAAACACTTTAAAAATAATTGTTCTAAACATATTTTCTACACACGACCATGAATTTTTTTCTCTTAAAATGATACCACAAATATATAATAATTTTCAATTTCAATCTACTTTCGGTATTAATCTAATATGTTACAATTTTTCCTAAACATAATTGCTTTAACTGATATCAACATTCGCAAAATGTGTGTAATAAATACACTTGAACCCTTAAACATGCACAAAATACAGTCCAAGTCAGTTAATTTATCACTATGAAAGGTTAAATATTCATTTTCACCCCTGCCAGGGAATCTAAACCGGGACCCTTCGATCAGATAACCAATATATTGGGGTTTTCTCTCTTTCTAATAATCGGCTAAAGCAACAATATAATTTGCTCTGTTAATTATTATGCCGATATATACTTAAAACAGATTGTAACACCAGATCTAAATTACCCCTGTCTTAAATTAATATAATTGGCCAACAAAGTGCAAAATATTTTTTTTCGCCTCTAAATTGAATTGCAATGCAATCTGTTATTTCGGTAAGTAACCAAGTTTACCTCTCAAAATGTTTCGACTCTAAGGTGACTTGTAATGCCATCTGTTATTTCGATAAGTAACCTAGTTTATTACACCGTGCTAATGATAGAAGATATATAGTTTTAAATAAGGTATTGGGGAAAACATGTCTTAACACAAATGGGTACAAATAGTGATTGATGTTAGAGTGGTAATTTTTAATGGTCAGAAATAGGTTTCCTATTGGTCGAAAAAAAATTGTTTTAGAATTAAATAAAGAATTTTTTTATTTGTTGAATATTATAATTTAATTTAAATCCGTTACTGTTTTCCAGCCTAAAGCTTGGGTTACTTTTTTATTCATAAAAAGTGAATAACTTAAAGACTAGGACATCCACAAATCCGGCCCACTGTATGTTAATTTATCAGACCGACATTTTTTAGCCATGTCGGAAATCGAACCCATACCGATAGTTTAGTATACAGGCATGCACTAAGGTGGCAATTGAATCTTATCCAACACATTGCAAACGTGGCTAAAGCGACAGTTATAATTGTATCTCTCTTTTCTTGTTTGTAAGAATAACCTTCTATATCATGAATATAAGAGCTAATGTTCTCGAAACGGTCCGCTGACAAAAGGATTTGGTACGCCAGCAAAACAACGGTGGTTTGGGGAAGAGAGGATGTGGATAGCTCCTACGTAATAAACTGTCTATTTCCAACCAAGTGGCTAATGTATAGCTACTTTTAGACGAGGATAAAATATATAATGGCAAACTTACATATCATCCTGTCTATCGCGTACAATTCACCCCAAACATCAGGGATTGAATTTCCGCTAACGTCAGTAGGGTCCTGGGGGATGAAGGCTGATGGCAGCGTGAGGACGGTGGTGCCATGATGAGCACCGACCTCTTCTAGGAGGTGCGCCGTTACAGGACCCATCGCTTCACCACTTTCAAGAGGTGGCGACCGCACACACACTGTTAAATCTCGTGTGGGCGCTACTTACTCCCTAAGGCCAGTGTCCAACTCGTATTGAATTCAATATTCTGAAATTAAATAGATACATATTAATTACGATCTTGGTAGAAAACAACCCACTGGTAATTCTATAAAATCTATAGCAGGACGCTAATTACCCATGGTTCAGTTTCCATTCACCAGGAAAATTCCGTACCAGCTAAAAAGAGCTAAAGGGTCCTCCTGGCTACCCGGCGCTACCAACGATGCAGGTGGAGGGGGTGCGTCTTCTTCTTGACGGTTTGTCAAAGTAACAAATACCACTGTACACCAATGACGTAATAAACAAAATAGTAACCATTAATTAATACAAAACGCTTTTAAAACATACCTGAATTTATCAAATTTTCCATCGTGCTGAAACTCATTAAGATGTTTACTAGCCGCAAATATTAATTATAATAACTGAATTTAATTATTTTAAGGTCTATATTTAGTCGCTTCAACGGGGGTGTGCCACATGTAAAGGTGGCGGCTTCTCATGGGTCGAAAATATTGTTTCCGCATCGGTGATTGCCCGAGCCGAGTAAATTATTATCTATTTACAGTTATCTAACATTCACGTTAGCTTTCCTGCTGAGGGTGGACGTCTTTCTCCGGTGATGGCTAGAGGGATCCTATATACCATGAAGGGTTGACGGTCGTGTTTATTTTCCCAGCAGCGCAAATGCGGGTACACATCCCCCCTGTGACGGGAAGAGGTAGAGTGTTCGAGTCCCTGCAAGGTCGACAAACGTTAATTACTTTTATAAATACAAACTCTATATTGTTGCTCTAAAAGTCCCGGGTTCGAATACCGTATCCAGGTGTCAATGATATATTGCAGGAGTAATCATAAACAATAACTTTGGACGTTTTCACATTTCAACCCTGCGCAAATGAAGGTACATCACTAATTTTACTATTCTATCTTCCTCTCTCATTTAGGCAAAGATATCCATACGGTGGTAGAGGATTCAATTATTCCCCCCTCGTGTTCAGTTTTCAATGACGCGCAAATGTGGGTACACATATCACCCTATAACATAAGGAAGTAGGGGTTCAAGTCCCTTAGAGGGCAACAAAAACTAATTATTTCATATTTTAATCCCTGGCAAATACAGTTACACATTTGCCTGGTCAAAATAAACTCTTATTTCACGCTTGTCTGAAGAGCTTAGTTTGAATCACTCTCGTGAGTGTGTACTGAGGCCGATCCTTGGGTAGCAATCTACCATCACAATGCATTTTATACTTGCATCGATGGTTGAATGTTCTAAGGCGTTACTTTACGGCCGGTGACAGGGCGATCATTGTTTGAAGCAATTTCGGATACACATTCTACCTGGTTGACCGACAAAATGGTGATGGAGCAGGAAGTACGGCAATTCTAACAGACATTAGCTTGCTAAAGATAGCGAGGTTCAATTCCAGGTGTGCACGACGTCAACTGTCAGGCTCATCTTATTCTGGTGGGGAGAGGGGGGAAACGAATCCTTGGTCCCAGAGTGGTCATTAGAAAGTAGTACCTCTGAACCTGCGCTCTTCAGAAGGCCATGAATGATGTACCAAGCCTCCCTTATGCTGGGGGGGGGGGAGGAGACACATTTGAACCAGCGACCTTCAGAAGGGCCCGACTGATGCATCAAAGGGTCTTAGCAGTTCATGACTCTTCAACAGGGTCGTTGCCACCCTCTTTCAAAATGTATAACAAGTTACGGTTGTTGCGACAATTGACGGCCTCACAGAGAGAGGGGTATGACGAAGTGAAGGGGAGGGGGTGAAGTGAAAGGCAGTCCAACAGAGTCTTGCAAGAGGGAGCAGTCGGTGTAACTTAGTTCGTTCTGTGCCGTAGTGATGTAAGGAAGTTGGGGAGTGACGGAAAAGTGAAAGGGGTCTTACGTCCATGATACGCTGTCAGCTGCTCGGTGGTCACACTCTTCGCTAAGCGGCCGGCCAGAGAAAATGCTCACTAGCGATGTCATGGGAAGAGAGCCCGGTGCCGTGGACTGCACGCCAATAAATAAGTAAAAAATGCTAACGCCCCCGTCCCAATCCTCCCTAGACATTAAAAAAACCACCGAATAAATAATCAATGAGCACAAATATAAAAGCCACGAGCATACATAAATAACCATTGAGAACAAATAAAAAATCAATGAAAACAAATAAAAAACAAATGAGACAAGAATAAACAAGTTTGGAACACTGGAAAGGGTGTCAGGAGGAGGGGAAGGAGAAAACCAACAGCCAATCAGAGAGCGAAGGGGTGTGGTCATATGACCGGCTATAAGCCAATAAGAGAGCTGTTCCCATACGCCCCACCAGGTTATTATGATATCAGAAAATAAAATAACATACAAAATCATTGAAATATTAATAACGAGATCAAAGAAAAATTCTGATCTATTCTCTTTATAAATACTTTAATAATTTCATTTTTCAAGAATAAATTATCCATACATCTTGAGTGACGTGAAACAATACACAGAGACGTAGAACCTAATAGCTACAATATTTGAAATTCGATAACTTGGCATAATTAGGTGATTTATTTGTTTTCTAACCTAATAATCTGTTATTGCAATTTTGTTTTTGTACCTATGGTAACTTTATGTGTGCCACTCAAAACGCATTCACACCACGAGTGGCACACATTCCGAGGGTTGGCCACCTCTGGGGTAGAGGAAAGTTACACAGCAAATATTCAAAGGCATACAGCATTTTAAGTATTCCTCTCTGTCTCGGGTAAGACCATCATTACTTAGTGGAATTACATCCGTGACCGGCAGGTGAAGTACTTAAAGAAGCTTCAATATGGAAAAGGAAATGGATCTGAGGCAAAATCAACTAAGAAATACATATTCAGTGATAAACTGGAATTCCTGCAAAAGAATACTAATAGAAAGGAGACAACTTTTAGTATCGATAGTTAGAGAGAGGATGACATAGCGGACTAGGTGTAAGGTGTCAGACTTTTATGCTGGGGGTCCGAAGTTCAATCCTCTGTCCCGGCACAGATTTATATGATTGTCAAACCCTTCCTTCACCTCTGACAAGACTTGTATTATTCACAACTTGTGAATGTGTGGAATGCCAGGTCTCCACCATGGTTCGGATCCCACGTAAAGCTGTAGGTCTTCCCTTTCATCTCACAATCACCCTACTATTACACATTAGCGTAAATGCGTACAACCCGAACGGGTAGTAAGAAGCGTTTGCTAATAATAATAATAATAATAATAATAATAATAATAATAATAATAATAATAAATTAGAGAAAACTTACTGCTGAAAAGGAATCAAGAATTGATATACCTAATAAAATTGATAATCAAACATTCCTGTGTCCACCATCCCCTACCACTTCTCAGAAACGTAAAAAACAAAAACCTAGATTGTCAAATATTGAAAAGTCAATTTTACATAAATTGCAAGAGCCAGAAGATCTTCACCTTAACTTCGTTAAAAGTATTTTTCCCAATATTCTAAAACTTGATCACAATGAAACGATAAATTCCCAAGTTGAAGTCTTGAACATTCTTCAAAATATTCATCGGTTTCGATCAACTCCCCTGAGCGCCTCATGGTCTGTTTATCACCAATCAAACATGCAACCGCCACCTAACTAGACTACCATGGATCTCAACAAATGTAATAGTGTCCACCAACCTGGAGATACCCACCACCACCACCACCTTCATCAACTTATGGGTAAACCTGGTTTTCTTCAACTCACCCCCGTATTGAAATACCTATGCCAAATGGACATAAAAGCGTCTTCGAACAGCTGGATGGTTTTCAGCCAAATCAATATGGCTTCAAGTCAACACGTCGTTTCACCTCTGTTAGCAGGATCAAGTATTTATCCGCTTTCTAATGAATCAATTAGTTCTTCGTGTAATGATGAAACTTTTTGGGATTTTTCTCAAAGTTGGTGCAATGATCAGAGAGTTCATAAATCAGAGTTTATAAAACTTTTACCTTTTTTATTTTTTATTAATTTTGTTTGTTCTATGTTCATTAGTCTGTAAAGAGTTTAAAATAAATACATACTGATTTTTTTCTATAATTAACAGTAAACGTTTTTATGTAAAACAGGAATAAACAGGTTGAGAAAGTCTGTTTATAAAGGCTATATTATTTCATATCAAAATTCCACGTACTGTAATTACTATGCTAAAGTAATATACTCTAAAAACTCTTACCTTAAAGATAGAGAAAGGCTTTGGGTCGGTGAAATGGCATCTCTCATCTTACTATTTTGCTTCGGGAGTAGTTGACTCAATCGATTCAGGAGCTCATCAAAACTTGCTATTGTCATTCTAAATTAGTTGCAAATTTTTTTCTCTCATCCTTTCATAAACCTTTATACAAAGTTACAAAAGCCCCAGCAACTGGTCTTCTTAGATTTAAAGAATGGGCCCATTTACTTGAACTTTTTTACTTGTTATATACAAATAGTAAAGATACAACAATTTCTAGTGAATGTCCATGGCGGCAACACGAGAGCAGCTAAGAGGGGACACAGAGTGAAGCCATGCTGGAAATTCTCACGATCATGCCGTTTGTTTGACGGCGCGTCTTTTGGTATGCACGGTGCCATACCGGACATGGCATCCGGTGAAAAGTAGGATCATCTGAAAGAGGCCTTAGTGGGATTCTTGTACACAAACCTATGACTAGTAGGGCGAATACGTAAACAAATACCACACTAATGTAGGCACGTTCTGGAATCTAAGCCACGACATCGCTAGATTTGGGCCAGTCTAACTACACTGAATATAATCTCTTAAGGAACTTACACGCTCACTATTGGGTCTGGTTTGCCAGTGATGGGGACGATGGGGCTCGAACCCTGGCCAATGTTATAAGGCTGTTTTTTTCCTCAATTATTTCCCACTCTTCCTGCACGCAAATTCAAATGCAAAATCTCACACAGTTCTGAAATCAAGTTAAATGGCCTTCCTCAAGCACATAAAGTAAACTTTTGTGGGGTCACAACATACATTTTAATATAACGAGTTATTGAGCTTTATAACTGTCAGCCCCATAAGAAATATAGCATTGTGAAGATGGATACATTAAAGTAGGTGGGACCCTTTAATATATTTATATTGACTAGACGTTTTGTTTATTTTGTGACAACATTTTCAATATCACTTTATATAAAATTATAATAGCTACCCAGAAATAAAAATATCGAACATGTTTACATACAATAAAGAAGGAACAAACGTTCATATAATATATACAGCAATAAAAAAAATATAGTTTTCAACGAGGTACTATACAAGAATAAAATGGCAGATATTTTTTCAGAAAATGATATCTATATGCGAGTAAATCCTCACCAAAACAAATATAATATCTTCGGCTATTTGATTCTGAGATATTTTTAAGTTTAAAACATGATGAGGCTATATTTTTTAGTTTATGCTATTTAACTTACACTTCGTGAAACATTTTATAACAATACAATTATAGACTAACTTAATCTTGAATAGACACAGCAGCCGGTCTTCCAGACATTATTTCTTCACTGTGAAAGGGTAAGTCCCAATTTAACCAATAGCTTTTTTGGCCATGATGGAAATTGAACCTCGGATCCTTAGCTCAGTAGGAACACACACTACCGACTGAGTGAAAGTGAGGTGATAAAGAGGGTTTTCTTAGAGTACCAACCACGTCTTATTAACTGTTCAGGTTAGACGCATATTTACTAATTACGATAATGAGTTAGGGATTTGGAATATTGGATTTATGAGAAGTCTGCGCGTATATGCGTGGAGGGAAAGTGATAAACCATCTTCAGTACACTCCACTGAGATGTGAACCCCCGATCTGCAGGTCTGCAGTATAGTCTAGTGTGAGGATTATGCCTTAGACCACGAAGCCATCGAAGCAAGTAAGGAGGTTATTAAAGCCTTCTTAATTAGATCGCCTTACAAAAAATGAAGAAATAAAACCATTTCTATTTTCTTTCATTTCATGTTTGCGTCTCAGGTCAGAATGAAGAATAGCCCGGGGCTGAAGTGCGCAGAAGCCTCTGGTGAATAAAATGAATGATAAACGAGTTCGAGTGGTCAGTTACATCGTATTCACTTATAATAATCGACAAAACGAATAGAGTTTTAAGTCTACGAGAATACCTATTTATTTTAAAGTTGTATTAGTTTGTTGGCGTACTCCTCTCCTTTCAGTTGATGTTTCAGGTTTTTGCTCAATTTTTTTTAGCACTGCTTCTTATTACCCGTTTGGATTATACGCTTATGTACTAATTACACTTGTGTGTTAGAGATGAGGAAGGTTGAATTTTAGAGGAAGTATACCCACATTTGTGTGAAAGGATAGTGGGAAACCATTTAGTAAAAATCACCCTTAATACCCCCGATCAGTATCGAAACCCGATCTCACCATCTTCAGAAGTTTTGTTCAATAAAATAAAATAAATATAACATATATAATATAAACTAAATTAATATAGCATATTTAAGTACCGTATCACGAATATGAAACATCAAATTAAAATAGAAGAATTTTTCAACAAATAAAATATATAATTCTAAGCTTTATAAATTCTCCAATCTCAACTCTTCACATAACTGTAAAACCAAACATGAGACAGGTATAGCACCTTTGTCTACATGCCTACTAATGTGGATTATTAAACACATAATCTAAATGTAGAGGATAAGTAGAATATCTTATATGACATTTATACACAACAGAGTTGAGAAATTGTGGGTTTCCACATGCAATGATTATTAGTGGCGCCACTCAACTTGCGCCAGTTTGGTGGCCCACAGAAACACGTAGATTCAACTGGCACTGCCTGACTGATGCCACTAATCATAGTAAAGACTGGTTGTACTTTTTGGCACCAGTAGCCTAATTGTTTGTGAACAAATGTGTGAATTGCTTATAGTTGTTCTACGAAAAATAGTGAAATCATCTAAGAAATGGTTATTAGAACTTATAATAATGCTCCTGGAGGCTTATGAACAATATCCATGCCTGTGAAACGTCAAACTTCCATCATATAAAGACAGAAATCAAAAAGCTGAAGGGCTGAGAAAAATAGTCAAGGCTATGTATGGCTCAGTCACAGAATTTGTTGTAAGCGCTGCTAAGGCCAAAATACGAAGTATTCGAAATGCCTATACCATAAAATAACACAAGGTTTCAAAATAATACAAAAGTGGAACATTGACACACGCCATATATAAACCAAGAGTAGGTTGGGATTCTGTGGCTAACCGGTTTCTGAAAGGAATGGTGGCAGTAAGGGATACAAAGTTACTTTGGTACGTGTCTATTGTGATAATTTTATTATGTATTCTAACAATAATTAAGATCATTCCATTTTGCCATGGTACTCTTCCTGCTGTTATGAAGTAGCTAGCTTATATATATATATATATATCTGATCAAATCTGGTTTGATTAGGGCTCCTAGTATTTCCTATGTCGCAAAGCCCGCCTGCTGGTATTTCACGCCATGTGCCTGGCGGTATCTCTCCAGTTTCCAATTTTTCGGTATCTATTAATCCTGGAGTAAGATGTGTAGCAGGAGAGGTCTTGCTCAACCAGTTATGTAGACCACAACATGCTAGCACAATTTTATCGACTTTTTCAGGCGATAAAGAAATAGGTTTCTCAAATACTCAAAATTTCTATACTAAAATACCGAAAGCATTTTCGACTATGCGTTGGACTCTGCTGAAATGGTAGTGGAAAATTTTGGTCAAAAAGTAACTATACCACTTCGTGCATAGGACTTCAAAAGATAATTTTTTAAAGGAAATGCATCGTCACCTACAATGACATAGCTATTGGGCATATTAAGAGTTTTTCTTTCAATTGCCAATTCCAAATTTGAACGAGAAAACACACCACCTTCTGATTCTCTTCCTGCTGCACCCACATCTAAATAAGTCAAACAGTAATTACTGTCCACTAAAGCTAGCATGATTGTGCTGAAAGTTCCTTTGTAGTTGTAAAAAGCAGAACCACTGTTCATAGGGAACTTAATCATCACGTGCTTTACGTCAACTGTCTCAAAACATTGAGGGAAATTCCATAGAGTTGAAAAGCCACGCACCACTTCATTACATTCATTTTATGTACATGGTGTCTGAAAAAAAATTCAAACAATGTTTTGCTATACTATAACAACGTAGCTTATATTAAAAAAAAATTTTAGGAATTGAAAGAGTTACAATAAAATGAGGAAGGTCAAGAAAACTGAGGGAAATAAAACTTAATTTGACGAGCTTCATCATTTTTATACAGAAGAGACTGCAGTATATATTTATACTATCCAGTTAACTGCACCATTGACTTCAAATGAGTCAACCAATGGTCTTGAAAAGAGGAAAGCAAAGACCAATTCTATAAGTAACAAAGGGAAAACCCAATATAAAAAAATTGAATTTAGTGATGTAGACGCTATTAATGAAGCAGTTTAATTACACTCTGTAAGAGATAGATAGAAGAGAACATGTTCCTCAACCAATAACCGATTAATTTGAAGTCTTTGGAAAAACAGTTGCTACTCATTTAAGACAACTTCCAAATATATACTGCTTTGGAATGCCAGTCAGACATATTACACTACTTAATTTAAAAAAATATTAGATCGAGGATCCTCATTTTCAGCAATAGTACCACCCACACAGTACTCTCAATTTGTTTCTAGTCCATATTTTCATCCCCCCCCCCTTCTAATTCAACCTAATTTTGCCATTTAGTGGGGAAAAAACTTTTTAACGACCTCGTTCAATCACAAACAGAAGGACAACAGTACACTACCCGTGACAATGGAGCTAGAGAGACAATAATGCAAGTTTGGCATAGTAAACCTGCAAATATTTTCATTATAATTTTTTTTTACTTTAACCTATTGCTTTTTAAATACATTTAATAAATATTAGGACAACATACCTTCAAGGCTTCGTAAATAGCATCCATCACTTCATATATAAATTTTGAAATTGTATTGTTTGGGATGCGGTAGGTATACTGAAAAGAAGCAAACTAATCCCCAAAAGCCAGAAATCTTAGTGTTACTTGCAGTTCTAAACAAGCTGGTACAGCAGCCCTCATGTTATTATTTGTTTTTTGTATTTGATTGGAAACACAATTCAACGAAAACCTAAATTTATTTTGTATCACTCTTAAAAGAGTAAAATATGCTTCTGGGTATTCACTAGCTATCTCTTGAATTAAACTATTCGACGCACCCAAATCACCTTTACGTGAAATCCATTTACGAACACACCATCTATGCTTTTGCTTATTTATTTTTAATCTTTTCTAAAGTTCTAAAGACAAGATTTGCACTACGACAGCAATACTTGCATCAACTATGGCAGTTGATGCCATTTTAATACTGTGCCAGTATCAAATTGATTGATATATGTGTAAACACAAACTGGCGCCATTAAACTGGCATATTCCTGGCGCCAATAATAATTATATGTGGAAACCCCGCTTAACATGAACAAGTAGTAAGACATGGGTCTAAAAAAACGCGATGGGAGCGAAATAGAGTTATAAAACGACTTGAAAATTACACGTGAAGAACTACCCCACTACACCCGGTATGGGTTTAAACCCCTACCTCTGAGTTAGCGGCAATCAATATCAAAGTTAAACTAATGCGATCATTCAGTCTTTGATTGGTTGATTGATTTAGCACCACGTCTTACTACCTGTATAGGCTGTACGCTTAAGTACTAAATACGCTAATGGGTTAGGAAATGGGAAGGTTGAATTTAGTGGAAGTGGATTCGCATTTACGGGGAGGTAGCGGGGAAAACCATTTGGGATTAAAAAAAGTTCAGCTGACCGAGATTTGAACCTTAATATTCCCGTCCTCGGCAGTTTAGCTAACATTAAACTAGAGCGCTAGTCAACTACGCCACCGAGGTGGATTCCGGTCTTTGATGTGGGTAGAGATGTAAGATAGCATATTTTACATTTTTAAAAAACTGTCATTTTTTTCCTGGAAAATATTCCATTTAATTTAATGGAACAAATGTAATCAAGATAATCCTAATTTAATTTCTCTTTAAGAAGTTAACACCAAAAATAATGTCAAATAAGCTACAATAAAGCAATACCAGCGATTCCAGTTCTCTTCTCACAGTTACTTATCGACTACAGCGCTTGGTGGTTGAATGTGTCACTAACGTCATATCTGCTGCAAACCAGATGTTAGCACTTCAATATTATAACAAAGGCAACCAGCCCCGTGGTATAGTGATCAGTGCACATGACTACGAGCCTAAGGGTCCCGGGTTCGAGATTTCCGGCTGGTACCTGTGTTAATTTTCCTTTTAGAGGATTATTTCCAATAGTCACCGTGGTTTGGTTAATTATACTTAAGTTAGGTTAAGACTCACACCGGGTCTCAACATCATACTAACTATCATCAGCATCATCTCATTGCGGGTACGACGTGTAGATGACCTCCGATGGAGTACTCCGGGCAACGTTTTGTGATACCAGAGTAGCTAATAGTCTACACACAAAGTGATCGAATTCAATTATTTGAAAATTTTACCAAAGGATCTCTAATTGTCATTACTTATTTAGATTTATTATTGGCTAACAAATTCAAAAACTCATCTCCCCCAACACACCATTTGATGACTTTATTATTTTATACAATAGGCTTTAGGAGCCGTCTTCCCCAACTCAAACCCTACTTAGTAGGCCCGCAATCCGCCACTTCACGGCAACTTTTCCTATTGAAAATTTACTTGAAAGCGTTAATCTCTAGATGCGGGTAGTTGCAAGATGTTATTATTTAGGTCAGGGGTTTCCAACTGGCAGCTCGTGGTTCACACGTGGCCAGTGATGAAATTTTGTTTTGTGACTCGGGAAATTTTTTTGGAACATATATATCTACTGTAGTAAAATTGATGTTTTTTAGCACAGAAACGGAAACTTTCAACTTGCGTGGAAAAATATCCATAAAACCTCCAAGTAATTTTCATTCATTAATAAACTTAATTGCTCTCTATTTTAATAATAATTTGTAGTCACCCTCGATGACCTTGGGGTAAGGTGCTCTCATCAGTTCCCAATAGTCGTGGGTTCAAATCCAGCTGGGGTTGACGGATTTTTCTTGAGCTATAAAAATCCGTAGCCCAGCTTTCTTTGAAGGGGATGTAAAGCCGTCGGTCCCAATTCCATTGTGGCATGTAAAAGAACCCTTGAATATATGTAAAAATAACTTTCCAGACAAAATTGGTAGGCCCTTTCGCTTTCTCTATTAGAAATATTCGTATGCTGATATAATGAATAGGTTCTGAAAGCGCACTTTAAATACCACTAATAAATGAAATAATAATAATTTGTGTATCCTCACAAGTAATATTTCATTCCTTAAGCCCGATAGCTGATTATGATGCGGCCCGCCACTAGACCCGTAGATTAAATTGTGGCCGTCCGGCATTTTAAATTTGTAAACCGCTGATTTATATAAATAAAACGACACGCATTGCACTATTTATACACCCCTGTTCCAGGACTAAGTAAAGAAAAACTGACGGCGCTTGGCGCGGCGATTAAACGCGGGATATTTACTACTTTTTGGAGTCGTTTTGCTCGTTTTCAACTTGGGAGAGCGTAATGATAAAGCACCTTACTTAATTTCGCGTACGCTTAACTCGTGGAGGGGAGTGATTAAATAAACAGTATAACCTTCACCACCTTCCTTTCCATGAAAGAATAACGTTAAAGATTAAATTACAGCATTAGAAATCATTTATACACTATTTTAATACATACTAATAATAATAATAATAATAATAATAATAATAAGCACCACGTTTTACTAACCGTTAGGGTTATACGCTTTAAGTACTAATTACTCTAATGGATTAGGAATTGGGAAGATTGAATTAGAGGAAGTGGACCCGCATTTGCGTGGAAAACCATTTAGGAAAAACCACCCCCAGTTCACCCGACCGAGATTCGAACCTAGATCTCCCCGTCCTCAGCAGTCGAGCTTAACAAGCACGTTAGCCAACTACGCCACCGAGGCGGGTTATTTTAATACATCACTTATATTTTCACATCTACAACTTGGGACAATGGTCTAATAGGGTAGAAGCGTTTAGTTCCCCTATTTGAATTATGTCAGCTCTCAAGAGTAATTATAGTTTTTACTAATTTTGGTACGTCCAGTGGTGGCCGAGTTGTCTGAAGCTATAGACTAGCGTCACACTTAGTCGCCATTGATGTGGAGTTTGAGGTTCTAACCTAGGCCGAGCCCGCTGGGGTGAGGGAGTTCTTAGACATGATTTCTAATGTAGCTTCCTCCTCCTGTCTCCATGTTATTGGGGATATTTGATATTATGGTTCCCCCCCTCTTCGTACTCCTTTGATGTAACCCTTACCAGCACCGTCGACCACGGGGTCAAAGGCGTTATACTCATAATAAATTGGTCAAGAGTGCTGATGATGGATTGTCTAAATGGTTTCCCATTTTTACTAAATGCAAATATGGATACATTTCTTCTCAATCATACCTTCCTCATCCAGATTCAATTAGGATAATTATCACATATACAAACGGGTAGTGAAACACATATTTAAAAAACATAAAAGCTTGTGTATGGAATAAAATTATTCATAGATCGTAAAAAATAATTTAACTGAATGACTACGTTGAATACATTCAAAGAATATCCTATAGGAAATGTAAATATTAGGCAGGCAATTGTAATGATTGGGTAGCTATGTAATTTTTGAGAATATTGTCTTCGTGGCTAACACCCGTATAATATCTAATAGTAGTTTTTATTTTATATCTTGATGTAGCCTACTCTATAAGTTATTCTAGAATCAAATTACCTAATTCTATTTATAATATTAATACTTAGCACCGCGTTTGGGCTGTACGCTTGAATACTAATTACTCTAATGGGTTAGGAATTGGGAAGGTTGAATATAGAGGAAGTAAACCCGCATTTGCGTTGAGAGAGGGTGGAAAACCATTTAGGAAAACCACCCTCAGTTTACCCGAGTGAGATTCGAACCTTGATATACCTGTCCTAGGCAGTCTAGCTCAACACAAAACTAGCGCGTTAACTAACTACGCCACCGAGGTTGGTATTCTATTTATAATAAGTAACTGTTTGGGGAGTGGAGGAGGCTACATAATCATGATTTACACACCGTGTACCCATCACAAGACATTGTTAGTATAAGCAAGTCTCCCAGATTGTGGTGGGAAGGACATGCAGCACAAATGGGAGAACCTAGAACCGTGTTCAGGGTACTGACTGGTAACCCAATGGGAAGAGACCATTGGGAAGACCTAGACGGGATGATAACATTAGAATGGACCTTAAAAATATAGGGTGTATTGAGGTGGACTGGATAGAACTAGCTCAAGATACGGATATATGGCGTACTTTTTTAAATGCGGCATTGAGCTTTCGAGTTCCTGATGTCATGGAGTAGTAAGAAACTAAGTTGCAAAATATTTTGATTTATTTTACGGATATTTCTCAAAAATTAATTTATTACGGTATTTATTTGTTAAAGAGTGTGATTTTAGCCTATTTAACCGATTATTTGATTTAGTTCAACGTTTTTAATTTAGAATTAACTTTTTCATTTAAAAATACAAATACCATTTTATTTCAATAAATATTAACAGTTACAATATGAAAATATGATTTAATTACAATAAATATTGACATTTTTGTATACATGATTTTATAAGAATATTGAATAAATATTAACATGTAAAATAAATATATTACAAAATGATTACTATTAACTTATTAAATTAACTTAAGGGGATATAACTAAAAGTGAAATCCTACAACTTATACAAACAGAATCATGTATTTACGAAATTAAAATATTTTAAATTACTTTATTTTTTGAGGAGTAGCTTACGGGGTTTGTGCTAAAATAAATTCCATCACCATCATATTGCCTGCGAAGATTCTTTGTTATTTTGAGGTAAGTTTCACATCCAGTTTATCTTCCAAATAACATATAGTTTCAAGTTTCCACCGGTAAGGATATGTAATATGTATGCTACGATGCATCGTTTTCCAAATTCTGGACATCGGACGAGATATGACCGGCCAAGACAGAAACTCCTAACTAGATCCGCGGGGCAAGGAATGGAAGATGGATGCTCTATGCTATATTTACGCTCAACTTAGGGAATGACTTTAGCGCCCGTATCCGTAATTACCCCCTTGGTGGTGATGGTGATGGTGGTGATGTTGACCATGTTGACCGTAACCACCTCCGTTGCCATAACCACCTCCGTTACCGTAACCACCCCCGTAACCTCCATACGGATTGTAACCCCCACCATTTGAACCGTAGCCTCCGTACGGGCCGGAAAGCTCGTAGTACTCTTTCTTCATCCCCTTGGATTCCGCCCCGACCAGCGTCTCTTTCTCAGAGCCTGCCTCCGGGAATGTCCACGCCACCGCGATAAGAGCCATTAGAAACACAGCTGCCTGAAAATAAATCGACAAGAGAATTAATGTCAGTGATGAGGGATGTAAGAGGATGATAAACCCAACAAGTCGTTCACTGAAACGCTATTTCTTACACTTGGTGCCTTAATCTATCCTAAGAAAGAGCATGGGGTTAAGGGTAAATATGTACAGAAATGCACAAGCAAATTGTAGAGCATCCGCGTGGCTGACCAGTGCGTGTGACATCGGTTCACAAACATATTGAAACTGTTTATTTTAATGGTGCCGACATGTTTAATCCCGCAGAAGTTGAGGAAAAATATTGTTTGTATATTATAGGTTTCTTTTTTCGGTCCAGGTAGGGAGAAATTCTTTTTAAAATTCTTCTCATTCCTTTCCTTATTTTTGTCACTAACTTTATGTAGCCTAGAGCACATTACATCAAATAAATAATTAGTTATTCATAGGACGAACCATTTCTGACGGGTAGAAAAGTTACTAAATATACTTTCACGTACTCACATGTCAAATCATGTGATATTAATTTGTCAATTTTGATAGATATTATCGATATCTATAAAATAACACCATCAATATAGTAAAATACTATCAATGCTTGTTGCAAAAAATATTTTTGTAGTTTATAAATTGGTTCATTTATAAAAATTAGACTGTAATTTAAAAAAATTGAATAAGACGCTAGAAACTCTGAAGGGAAAATAAATGTTATGAGAAACATATTCTATACTTTACAACTATTTTAAAATTAAGACTAATTTAAATTTACGAAAAAAAGTAACGTGAAATTTGCAGATAGTACTGACTATAGTATATTAAATATAAAAATACTACAAGTGTGTATTAATCTCACATGTTTATAATATTTCTAATAAAGTATTTGAAAGTACAATACAAAGGAGATTAATTAAACTTAGGTGGCGTCGTAGCAAAATGAAAGTAATATGAGTTAATCAATAATAGTTTTCACAATAATACAACTTATTTGTTCATTCCCTTACCGTAAGTGAGGCTACAAGAGCTAGAAAATTACCTTTATAGTGAACTCCGAATCATTAAAACCTCATCAGCCTCCATTCCACGTTAAAAGAGCTATTTGGTTGAGCACTGAGACCCGTTGCAGGCGTTTAAAAATCCCTTAATATTTAAGAAGCGGTTTGATATTTTTAAATATGGCTTTCAACAAAATATAGGTGAAACTATCAGCAGGTTTCTGGTCAGTTAAAAAGTTTAAATTTTGGGTCAAAGTAAAAATAAAAATAAACATAAACTAATATTTACGAGAAAAAACTATAATTATTAATTTAAAGCATAAGGTAATAAACCTAGATCCAGCCTTCCTCTATCAAATAAAATCGTGTTTTGATAAGGTAACAACATGATATTTTAAAATAATGTGGGATTATCTTACAGGGTTTTATGAAAGCTATAACTTATTAAACATTTTTTTAACATAAAATGTAAACGTTTTAACTAGTCAGAACTTTCGCCTACATTTTGGTGAAAATAATATTTAAAAATATAAAACCCCTTCATAAATAGTCAGGGATTTCTAAACGTGTGTAACGCTCTTCTTGCAGCCCTCTTAAGGTGGGATGGAAGGTGACGTGAGGAAAAGTCAGTGTGTTTGCAGTTTTTTTAATATCAAAACTTGTTTCGCTTATATAAGACAATATTGCTCAAGTACAAACAAATAATTTAATTTTCTTCACATAGTGACTTAAACATTTCTTGAATATCTATCAAGGGTGGTCGTCTGTAATTTAATAACAACGTTCTATCTTCATTTAAAAAGTTAGTTAGTTAATTTCACCATACTCATGACAGATATTCAGCAACTGTTGATATCAACATGTGGATAAAATTAAACGCTATTTTTGTACTGGAGCAATATTTGATTTATTTTGGCAAAAAAAAAAGTGTTGTCATAAAAAACTGCAAAACACTGGCCTTTTCTCGCATCTCTTTCCATCCCACCTTAAGACTAAAACTTGAATCCCTCGCTCATAAAAACCTCTAAGAGAAGGTTGGCCAACTTTTGAAGGGCACAAAGCCTTTAACGCTCTTGCCAACCGAGGAAAACGGGACTGCCAGTGACAACTATTACAGTTAAAACAGTGTTTTTTTCTAAGAAAGACATTTAACACTTCGAGGTGTATAGAGTAAACATGAAACAGATAGAGGATGGAGGGATATGGAAAAATTAAAGGAAAGAATATAATTTAAACTTCGCAATGAAGAAAGAAACACAGTTAACAATCTACATTGTTGCAACTGTACAAACAGGCAATGGTTGCCTCTTGAAGGAAACTAGTACTACCACCTAGGCTTTGTTCTATTAAAAAGCCTCTAGGAGGTCGCGTTAAATGCGCGTTTCAACTCCCCCACCCCCCCCCCACCCAAAAAAGAACAAACAAAAGCTAAAGGGTTATCTCTTTTAGGAACTATAGACAGAACGAAACCTAGGTTGGGTTGTTGAGAGGTAATAATATATTTTCTTCAAGGGGCAGCTATTACCTGCTTGTCCGGTGGCAGAGTTGTAGAATATGAGCTGTGATCCTCTTAAATTGTAAAATTTATTTTAAATAACTATTTACATTCCATACAACTAGTTATTGTCATCCTGATACATCTCACTACATTCCATATAACTAGTTATTGTCATCCTGATACATCTCACTACATTCCATACAACTAGTTATTGTCATATTGATATATCTCACTACATTCCATATAACTAGTTATTGTCATCCTGATATATCTCACTACATTCCATACAACTAGTTATTGTCATCCTGATATATCTCACTACATTCCATACAACTAGTTATTTCCATCCTGATATATCTCACTACATTCCATACAACTAAACGAATAATACAAAACCATGAAGACAACTTACAAATGTTCGGTTCATCTTGTCGTCTGATTTAGATGTTAAACTAGTGCCAGTTCTTAGAAAGATTTCACTGATACTTGTGATAGTGAGGTAATTAACTTGCTCACGGGTTTATATACACGTGGTCACTATAAGGAAGACGCGTTAGTCAAGTTTCCCAGAGGCCAGTTGGCCTCCTACCTGACCCAGCCCAAAGTTAAGTAATAGTCCCTACATTGTAACCTTGAGATCATTCCCCCGGCGAAGTTATACACACGCCATAGTTTGGACATGACATACATTTTATAAATGTACTGATTTATAGAATTATATCTTATGTTTATTGAATCAAAATATTCAACAAAACTCCAAACTAAAACACCACTAGTAATTTCATAGTTTTTTAACCAAAAGCTACAGTGTAAAAGTGTAAAGTTACTTGTAAAGCTACCTTTTTAGGTAATTATTAGGATATGATATGAACACATATATGGTGGGTTCGTGATACTACACTAAGAGTATAACCTGCATCAGTGCGTCGATCTTGTCTGGTTTGGTTTGCTGGTGACAAGGATATAGGGGTTTTAATTCTGACTGGGTGTACTTAAATGTTTGCCCCTAAATTGTTAATTAATATACCCTCGAGCAAACATGAATTCATTTAATCTAAATTCTACCGTCCTCATTAGTAGTAAGGTATTGATTTCCCATACAGTTATTAATATGCGCAGTGTGAGAAGTAAAGAACTTTCCACAAATGGCGATAATTGTGGAATATATTATTTTACGTATATGTAAGTAGTTCTATTAGGTTTTGCAACTGTCAGATACCAAAGCATCACTCAAATGACCACTTTTATCATTTGATTTAAATTGCTGTTATATTAAAACTAAACAAATTTAAAGCATTATGTACTCTGACAGTCTGTTAGATTCGATGTTATTGTTGGGTCCACAAAGCCCTAAATTTTGCCGTTTGGGTTTGCGTGCTTTTTACACTCTACTGCTTTATTTCTAATATACAATATGACTCTCAATTTTAAATACTTAGATATGCAACTGCTTTTAAACTATACAATTTCATGAAACCTTTTGAAAGGAAAACTTCCCAGCTATGATTAATTTAGAAGACACATTTAGGCTTGAGTACTGCCCAGTTAGCGTGTGCTTCAGTGGCAGAACGCTCTAATACGTCACTCTTGAGTTATATTGGCCTACTGATGACGGGGAGATTGGGGTGCGAATCCCGGTAGGTTCTACTGAGGCTGGTTTTCCCTAAATGGTTCCCCACTCCCTTTTTACGCAACTGCGGGTAGATTATCTCTATAATGATTCATAGTTCATACCTCATTTGAGTAATTATTATACATGCGAATAACTTAAGCCGGTACTAAGACGCGTTGATAAAATGTGCCAGACGTCTCCCCACCATGAAAATCGACCCCGGGAAAGCCATCTGTGCTAGGTGGTCAGTTAACGCGCCTGGCCCCTAATCAAGCTATCTGAGCTCAACTTCCGTCAACCGCACTGAGTCTGGTGTTTCCCAAATGTGAATTCACATCAGCTTCTTGAGACTAATGTGGTCATAGTTCCTAAAAATGACCTCTCTGTATTTCCGCTGCATTTTACTAATCGTCTGAGCCATACAAAATTGAATTAGGTAAATATTATTATTATTATTAGCACCGCGTCTTACTACCCGTTCGGGTTATATGCACTTACGCTAATGTGCAATGGTAGGGTGATTGTGAGATGAAATGGAGGACCTACAGTTTAACGTGGAATCCGAACCATGGTGGAGGCCTGGCATTCCCCACATTCACAAGATGTCTTGTCAGAGGTGAAGGAAGGGTTTGGTAATCAGATAAATCTATGCCGGGACTAAGGATTGAACCCCGGCCGCCAGCATAGAAGTCTGACACCTTACCCCTAGACTGCCAGGTCACCTAATTAGGTAAATGAAGTATCGTAGAATTTCGGAGAAATGTACTCACATTTTCCTAGAGGTAGAGAGAACAACAATTTTGAAAAAAAAAATCAAACCACTCTCATTACATCCGATCAGGGTTTATGATTTATAGCCCTAACCTCCACTTCTTGGATAGACCAAACCATATTCCATTCGCCATAAGAGTTGCGATAACTGACAGCTAGCAGATCTTCTCTCATGTATTCATTCGCCACAACACATTATCTGCAAGTCCAATTGTTGATTTATTGTCATCTATTGGCAGTCATAACTTTCACAAAAAACAATTTGTTTTCAATTATTTATTTCTTTTAACAGTTTTTATAGCTTCTTATGGCTCTCAGGTATCACTATTCCTATGTGGAATAGACTCTAGATGAACCTGATATTTCTATGCCCTATGATGAGGGTATTAGGATGTTTCTGACGTAAGAAAATATTGGCATACAGAGTTAGAATAAGCAAGGCCCGTTTACAGACATTTATTTTGAAGGTGTCCTACATGTGTAGGCTGGTGATAAAGTCTCCCATTAGGAATTTTACTAGCATTAAATTCCTTTTGAATCAATTTAATCTTTTTCTAAATATACTTGTACTTAAGAGTTGTTGTGAATTTTATAAGGCTCCATTAATACAATAGTTTAGGCAATGAGGGAGAACATAAACTTATACAATTAATAGTATTTTCGGGAGGGAGTTGAACTCCAAAAAACACAACCCCTCCCTGGGTATGGTCTCTAAATAAGTCACAGATGATCTGAGAAAACTCTACTTGGTATATTGTTGCACCGACATTAACTAAACCTTTTTTTCTGTCACCGCATCTTACTACCTGTTTAGGTTATACGCAACATAAAATTATTCATTCATGAAACAAGGATACACTTCAGTTCGGGAACTTGGCCAAGGATAGTGAACCGGTATTCTTTGTGTCGAATGAAGGAGTATTTCTGGTTTAACTTATCTCAGTTAAGGGTGATTGAACTTGTATTTCTACAAAGCTCGATTTAAAAATATATTATATTCAACAAATTTTTTGTTATAATTTTCTGAAAATTTGTTAAATGTCTAGAGATTTTTGTTTTTAACATTTTTGGCCGGTAATTATTAAATTAAACATCTAAAAGGTGTTATTCAATTTGTTCCCTAAGGTATTCATACAAATATTTTAGTATTAACCTAAAGTTTCCCTAAACATTTTTTAAAACATATTTTTTTAGTTGTTTGATATCTTAGTTTTAAGATGCTGTACAGATTTCGTGTGGTTTATAACTGGGCGAGTCTTAAGTCAAGTTTTAGAGTGTAAAATGTCAAATGAACTATCGAGTAATTTGTCAAATTGTTAAGAATAAGAGTAACACCCGCTCGCATACCACAGCGTTAATACATATGTGAAACACCATACCGAAAGCACCTCGCCAAGATTCAAACTTGTATCTCCTAGTAAGCTAAATTCTAGTATATTGAGACCTCAATGCCTTAAACTATTTGCCCGCCAGTGTAGGTATTATTATAATTATTATTGATATAACTTTTATCGACAATAATATTCACCCTACCCGCTTCGGTGGTCGAATGGTATAAGAACACTCTCGTGATAGACTGGATTGTCGATGATGGGGAGATCTGGTTTGAATCCAGATCAGGTGTATTTAGTTTTTATTAAAATATTTTCCACTCACTACCCGCGCAAATGGGGGTACAATTCATTTAAACTCAACCTTTCTCATCCCTAACACATCAATATACTTATAAACTGAACGGGTAGTAAGACGTGGTGATTATATTCCCCTTAACGTTGTAAACTTAATAAACGATTTAATCGATGTTTCTTAGTCACGCCTTCATGTTAGAAACAATTTTATTATATTTAGTCAAAATAGCTCACGGCCATATGTAAATAATATAAGTAGCTAGTAAAGGTTAAATTTATTAGATCGTTTTAAATAGTTTAAAAATCATTCATTATGAACTTACAGCTTTATAATAAACACTACATGGTGGTGTAAATTTAGGATTCAATTGTGTGACTTGTGCCCCACTCGTCAAAGGTTACGGCTCTCACCCTGGATAGAGGATTTAACTAAATAATAAGCCGCTTTGGAGGCCGCATGGTCTAAGGCGTCACTTTATCAATATATTATGGACTACCAATGATGGAGAACCGGTTGGGTGAGTTGAGGATGGTTTTTCCCTAAATAGTTTCCCACTCTCTCTCTCCATGCAAGTGCGGGTACTCTTTCTATAACTAAACCTTTTTCATCCCTAACCCATAAGCGTATAACCTGAATAGGTGCTAAAACAAAACAAAAAACTAAATCATATATTTTTTTTTTTCAATTTAAAATGTGATAAAACCTGTATACAGTAACCAAATTTATGATTGAATATTATACTATATCACAGAGCTTTTCAACCTTTTTCAACTTACGGCACACTGAAAGGCACTAAAATTGTCAAAACACAGCATTAGTTTTTTAATGAGAGATTTATAATTTAAAAACGCGTGTTAAGATTGTGTTTAAGTTAAATAGCTAAAGTTCTAATAATTGTTCTATTTAAAAAAATAATGTTTACCATGGATTTAAAAAGATTTATTATTGCTCTTGAATTGTTCCTGCCTTCTTTTTGATCCTCTGCCAAACTCCAGTGAGAAGTGGTACGGCCTCTGACCCTTCACGGTACACTGATTGAAAAACGCTGGCATAGCCATTACTCCAAGGTTCCTCTTTCGAATTCAGTGGACATTTGGATAAATAAATTCTATGGGTATAGCAATAATTTCACAAACCAAGTTTTATCTGGGGGCAGGAAAGGATGTGTTTAAGACTAGTAGTGATTTGTTAGCATAGAAGTATTTTGTTTGAGCCCTGTATTAAATAATCCTTAAGGTACCATGTAAATTCACATTGTAGCTTAATATATTGAAATTTATCGTAACCGTGATCATGTTTGGCTTGGATATTATATATTATAAGCTGAACTTCAAGGCTTGGCTTCAAACAATTGCAAACACTTGAATAAAAGCCTTTTTATAGATATTTATATTATATTATATTATACTACTATAAAGCCACATGGCTGACTCACTCACTGACATTAATGTTTACCCACTTCCAGAAGAGCTAGAAACTTGAACTTCGACAAACTTATAGCCTATAGCCTGTAATCGACGGTAAAATCCTAAAAAGTTAAAAATTTCAGATTTCAAAATGGCGGAGCAACTTTAAAGTCGGTGTGGATCTTTCTTTGGGGGTCTTTTGTGGATAAATGGTAAGATTTATAAAAAAACAGCTCTGGAATTACATTAGTTTACATCCACTTGCAAAGAAAAACTCACTGGAGGCTTAGGGACGGAGCCCCCAACGAGAAAAGCGACTATATGTATATGTATATATACAAATATATATATATATATATATATGCCTTATAAGTAGGGCTTATATATATATATGCCTTATAAGTAGGGCTTATACCTAACAGATGCAAATAAAATTAATTGGTTATACATTTTGTAGAACACGACGACTTCATGGTTTGATATCAAATAAAAATAAATAATTTTATTTATTTTAAATAAAAAGATAAATTACGATCGATGATGTTTCCGTTTCAAAATATTATGGATACAAATAAATTATGTGATTTATTTTACTATTTTAACCCTCCTTTTAATATGGATTTTTTTTGTTTAAATCTACCACACTGCTCAGCCACATCCCTAGTTATTATAAAATTAAAGTAAAAACAATTTTCATTTTTCTAAAAACAACCTACTTTGAAAATTCAAAATAAAGATGGATATAAATTATGCATATTTCATTGAGGTTTATCATATAATTTTAATAAGAAGGACCCTTGATAAAAAATGTAATTAGACTAAACATAAAACAAAATAATGCTTTACTAGCTAAATCAACCCTTAAAATGTTTGGTACTGCAATAATATTAAGTATTATAATTAACAAAGCTATCTTTTATAGAACCCTTTACTTATTAATCAAATGAGAGTGAAAATATATAATATAATAATTAAAAGTTGTTTTTAATTGAGGAAAAAATTATAAGCAAAATAAGAGTATATGAAAATATGAGTGAAGAATGGCTACAGACACGGGACTATTCCTGGATAGCTCAGTGGTTATAGCATTGGCGTACTAAGTAAAAAGTCCTGGGTTCGATACCCGTGTCCAGGTTTTATTTTTAAATTTAAAGAACATAAAATGTATGAGATTAGAATGAGAATTCAAGTTTTAAATCTGAGGGAACCAAATTTACCCTGCTAGTATTCTAATTTGCCATTTAAGACATCAAAGAATATTCTGCACGTTGGTATTTATTTGAACTAAAGGTAATACTGTAAACTAAATTATTGCCTGTACATGTGGTTCTTACACCGTGTCTTAATTACCTGTTCGGGCTACACGCATTTAACTACACTAATTTAGTAGGTATGAGGAGAGTATAACTATAAGGAGTGTATTTGCATTTGAGTAAATATGGAGGCGTAAAACATTTAGGAAATAACACCCTTAATACACCCGACCAGGATTCGAACCCCAACCTCCCCGCTACCAGCAAACCAGAATGAATGAGCTTGATATTTAGTCCGCGTGTGGTGTGGGCCAAGCGAAGACAAAATTTTAGTGAAATGATCTTGCCCATGTTTCATGACCAACACGCTTAAAAGTTGGCTGAAGACTTATTTATTTTTAATACATAAATTCATTGTAGTTTTGATTGCATAAGTGTATAATATATTTTATAGTAATTTACAATGTCGTTGACGTTAGAGATGGCTGGTACGAGCCTTCTATCTGTTTTGTACAACCGAGGACCTTGAACATTTAAATTTAGAGTTGTCAACGTCAGAAAACGGACTCAAGGTCCTGTGTTTATTTAAAGGAACAACGTAATTTACATTCTTGATTTCAAGAAATAAATATTTTATTAATGAGAAAAAATAACCGGTTGTATTGGTAATTTCTGACGGAGAAGTTGTTTGTTTAGATTATTAGTTTTGGTAAACTTTCTATACCTTGAGCTAAGTATGAATGGACATTTGAAGCACCTTTCAGAAAAAAACTAATATATTGTCTTGCAGTTAGCATTGATAACATTTTATTTTATTGTTATTGTTATTTTACAGGTATTGATAATATTATATATCAACAGGGGCGGCCGAAGATCCCATGACTGGACTATTGATAGCATGAAAGTGTATATAGTCACTTTTTACAGCTGTCAAATATTCACATTCGTAGGAAAATCAGTGTATATTAATTGATTTCAACACATTTATTGTCCATGGGGCATTCTGTGCTTTGTGTGTGCATATATATCTAGGAATTAAAATATACGCTTAATATATGTGTTTAATTCAAGAGATAGCAATCACTTTATCTAAGTGAAAGAGAATAGTAGGCTATCTTAGAGTGAATGCACCCAATTAGCATAGAAAGGAATACAAAAAATCAAATCGAAAATCTTATGTTGAAAATCACCCTCAGCAGAGCCAACCGGGATATGAATTATAGTCTTTCTGCCAATGGTACTCAGATGTTAAGAGAATCTATTGCCTAAGATATATAGGCCATTTATAACTCAAAATATAAAATACCAACGAATTAAAAGTATATGTCGTTCCACAACAATGTATATGCCCAAGTGTGGTATACTAGAAATTTAAAAATTGTTATGACCTAGTGGCCCACTAACAATATTACCTTAAATAAACTCTTCACGTATCAATTTAATAGTAAAAAATAAAAAAATATTACGGCTCCTTAGCTTAAAATTGTCATTTTTTTCCAATTATAATAATCCGTTGCTACCTTTTATAATTTATTCACTCACATATTCTGGAAAAAATTCTCAGTCACGAGCCTCAGTAGATGTTTCCCCGGTCTATGAAACACAACTGATTTTTTTTAGTTATGTTCATAGATAATTTTAGTAATTGGTGATATAAATATAATGTTAAGAAAGGTTCACTTAAATTAAATTGAATTATATCTTTCTAAACTTTATACAAGCTATTTTATCAAGCTGGTTTGAACTACAGTTCGTCATAGGAAGAGCCTTATCTGACAGTTATAAACTACACTATATCAACTTTCACCTATAGTACTTGACGTTATATGCGTGAATACGTACGTCACTTAAGGTCATATTATATGCACCAATCACTTTCAATAAATGGTATCAATACACCTAAATTATAACACTAATAGTGTATTAAAGTTCTATCAATTTTATCTGCATTTAAAAAAAATAGCACTTTTAATGTAAATTGGTTTCTAGCTCTTATATATGCTTTAAATAAAATGTTCGAGAGTGTAGTTAAGGATTATTGATTGTCAACTTTGATAAAAGTTCACCGGCTATAACTTAGAACTTTCTAAATTGACACTACCTACCGAAATTGAGAGCTACAGAACTTAAGGTCAATTTCTTTGCTTGTTTTGACCCAACTTAGAATATCTTAGAAACCTTAGCCTTTCATATTAAATATTGCTAAATTCGTCACAATAATAATAGATTATAGATTTTGTTAAATTTATTTTTGTAATAAATAGTTAGTTAAGTTCACGGTAGAAGTTAAGTAAAATATAACTAATGCCTTTAGAAACAACATACGTACTGACATAAATGTTTAAATTCACTAAACAGTGAAAAATGACTTTCTAGAATTATCACATACAAATAGGCTACATTATTTTAGCAATAAAAGTCAGTACCAAGTGTTTCAATCATTTCATGCTGCCAAATATACAAAATAAATATAAGTTGACATAGTAAGTCAAATATGATAACTTAATTAAAGAAACTTATTAATATCAGAATGGAATTCTCAGTCCAAAATAGTCTCATCGCGATAATATTAGATGTTATTAAAAGTGAAATGTTTTATCTCTGAAAGCGTCACTTGGCTGTTCTTTTAGTTAATGCTTTTTGAATTAGATTAATTGAGAATTTGTTTGAAATTGTGTGTTTCAACTCTTTAACTTTGAGGAACAGAAGTGCTTAAATCTTTATTATTTATCAAATACTAAAAATTTTAGTGATATTCATTATAGTTGTAGTAAGGAGAAAAAAGAAATTATAGTTTAAGGAACGAACTTATATATTACATTTAATCAAATTGATATGTATAATTTCTTTTGGTCAGTTAAATCAAGATAAAAATAAGAAAAATAACGTGCAAGATGATTTATTTAAAGAATATTATAAATTGAGGTATTTCTTTAAATATATAAACTTGCGCATTATTTTTCTTTTTTTTATCTTGATTTAATTGTCCAAAAGAAGTTATACATATCAATTTGAGTAAATGTAAGATCAAAGTGCGTTCCTTATATTATAAATGTTAGAGAGCAAGGCCTTTCTTAAAAAAGATGGTAAAGCTTTATCTAAGGGTTATTTTATTTGTAAATTAAATTGATGGTTGTACCGTAGCAATTGAAAATAAAAATAAACATTGAAAAAACTCATGCATATTTATATTTGATACATTCTTTAAATTATAATAATATAAATTTAAAAAATACAAGGAGTGATATAATATTCTCAATTGCTTTTAAATGTTATTGATATCAATATTTGGCATTAAATTTGCAAAATAATGGCATGCTAACGCAAAAACCTTAGTTTTCGATTGTAGTTTTATGAATAATTAATGTTAGATAGTCTTATAAAACTAACATTAAAGGCGAGTAATATCGTATTTTATGGAATAACTTTGAAAATATAGTTTGTTATAAAACTAAATAATAGTTTAAAACGAAACTAAGATCTTTGGTTGGACTCCTGTTTAAGTTTAAAATTGTACATGTATCTAACAAATAAAGTTATATTAATAGGGTCACACCATTTTTGGTGGTGGCTTGGTCAAAGGCGTCACTCTCGTATTAGACTAGACTACCGATCGGGGTTCGAAATCTGGTTGGGCCTAAACAAGGTTGTCTTTTCACTTTCAATCCATGAAAATACGGTTACATTCCTTATTCATCCCTAACACAGCAGTGTAATTTGTGCATAAGAATGTCATCTGAAGGGGTAGAAGAAAGCAGCAGTGGCAAAATTATAATCATTAGTCCATTTAGATAATTTGAAAAATGGAGCCATTTTTTAATGTATTCTAATACATCTCAGTGAAGTGGCGTCTCATGAATTCTTGAAGGGAAGCAGCCAGGATTGAGCAGACTGTAGGTCTGCTATTAAATCTTCTCTTCTCATTAATGATCAAACTTGCCCTTTAAAGCTAAAGCAAACACATACACTTGAGTGTGGGAGTATTTCTTTGAGTTGTAAGTGAGAGATTAAATTTCACTACAACAGTACAGTTGAACCTGGCAACAACCCACAAGCACCATATCTCATCTAGAAAAAAAAATCTTATAAATATTACGTTTTGTTGCCAATTGTAAATATAACGAAAAGCATTTTAAGCCAAGGGAACATGGTAAGAAAAGGGTATTTTAATTTATTGTATCCCTCTGTTTAAAGGTTGCAAAGCCTCAAGGTGGATAAACCTTCTTTATTGTATCTATGAAGGAAATGTATCAAAGAAAAACTATGTGTTTTCTGCGAAAGATGCTATAATATTGAGGAAGAACTAGCAGGGGATGAGTGCGCACCATATCATCTAATGAGAATGTATCAAGTAATCACTCGAATCATTTCCATGGGCCTTACTAAGATGACTGTAATGATGAGTGAATTAAGGTGGCCATAAGCGTAATATTAAAATGTCATTGTAATAAACACATCGAACATATACAAATAAAAGGGCTCGTTGCTTGGTAGGTGTCAGTAATACAAATGTCTTGCGTACAGCATTATGGACATCTATACTACAGTTTTGAATTATTCCGCCCCTATATTTGATGTGATTGTACCCAGACCTCCCATGGAAATCAAACAGACGTGCGAACTGCCAGGCCGACAATCAATATCATTGTAACTAATGGTTTCAACATGCGAGCCATGCTATTATTTGGAGCTGACAAATTGTAGCGTTACATGTTGATGATCATACTTTGTATTCCTTGTTTGTTAACGACTAACAGGGGTGCCGGTAGTCTAGAAAATAAGGGAATGTCAGAAAATGTGATTATCAGGGAAAATTTAGGGAGTTACACAAATTTGACTGGCATTTTAAAATATCCCTAAGTCACATTTCCCAACAGTTTCATTCAAAGATATTTTTTTATTTATATTTAATTTATACTTTCTAGAATGCAGGTGTTGGCAGCCTCTTCGTACCCCGATCAATTTATTAACTTATCAAAGGTCCGCCAATTACCCTATCGTTTCTATACTATATATATATATATATATATATATATATTTAGCACCGCGTCTACTAATTGCACTGATGGTTTTAGGGACAATGAAGGTTATATTTAGAGGAAGTGTACCCGCATTCGCAAAAAAATAGAGTGAGGAAAACAATTTTGGTAAAAAAGCTCGGTACACCCAACCGAGATTTGAACCTCAAGCTCACCGTCATCAGCAATCAAGTCTACAATGTTAGAGCACGCTGCCACTAAAGTGGGTTACTATATTTTATTTGTTGTCTCCACTTCTTACATTTATTCCTTAAATTTAACCGTTCTTCGATTACTTTTGCATCCACCCTTCTAGAATAAAAAAAAGTCTACCCTTAATTAATATACCCTGAAAGGTATCAAGCATAGGCCTACCTTGAATGTTCCCACAGTGGACCAGCTTAAAAGAGAGGGTCGTAATGTAATAAATCAAGGTGAGACCTTTCAAGGTGAATGGAGTGTACATTTTCATAGTAAACTATTTAATTTTCTTAAAGCATTACCGATAATTACCGATCAATGTTATTTTGTCCACTCAAATATTATTTGAAAATACGTGATATTTTTGCACAGAGATCACCTTTTAAAGATGATGTAGTTTTCTTAAACGATAGATTGAAAATTGCCATGAGATCGACCAGTTGGCAACCCTGGTCTAGAGTACTTAAATTATTTTGTGATCATTACTTTATCGCTGTATTTAAAGTGTAGGTATCCACTACTTTTTTTTGGCAGTATACAATGCATTACTAAACATATCAAATACGATGCTGACATTCGTAACAAATGAAGCAAAACAAGTATTTGCATTACGTGCTTTGTTTGAATCGATCCAGATTGGACCATCTCTAACAAAAACATATTTTATTCTAAATTAAAAACATTATTTAACTATTCAAAATAATTTTCTTGTATTCTAGTTTAGATATTTGTTTTAGTCAACCCAAGACAATTATTTAAATGTGCGAAGTAATTGTGGGTAATATTTAAAGTAATATCTTCAGAATAGTTTATTATACAATCGTAATTCCCCATAATAATTAAAAAATAATATGCGACATTATATATTTGAACTATTATGAATAGATACTCTCAAACATTATGAGTTAGAAATTTAGAGCTGCTACATAATTTAAGGAGGTAAGTAGTTTCTATATTGAATAATAATGAATGTGTATGTTAAAATATTGTTATATTTATATAATCAAAACTTATTTAAAATTTTGAACTAGTGGTGTTTCGGTAAGAAATAAAAAATCTAGATAAAACGATCTTAAAATATTATGCATATCTCGCAAAACTTTTTTTTTTCTGAATTAAAGTATATTGGTGTCAAAACTCTTTCTCAGGTGTAGGATCTATGCCTGGAAATTTTTTAAAAAAACTGTAAAATCCGTAGATGTAAGATAATTTCAAAGTTGAAAAGTATGGACAACCCTGAACCAAGTATATGAATAGAGACTTTCAGGTTCTAAGTTATAACGATAATAATAGCCCTGTAAATTATGTTTTATTTTTGAGCAATAAATAATAATTTACGCAAAATATCGCTAGGATTACTTCATTTACTGTACATAGCAGTTAATTATTACATGAGCCTAACCTGTCTGTATAAATTTATTATGAATGCCTATTACTGTCTGTCGAATAGGATGAATTAAATGGATGGAGCTATATGATGGCAGATGAATTATGTGCAGTCGGAAACCAAGTAGGGATAGGTAATTACATGGGTTTGTTAACCCAGATCCGATGGCAATACGGGGGTTTCAATTGTTTCTATACCCACAGAGAAATCTCTATCACACTAATTTGACGCCTCGAGATTAAAAAAAAAAGTTATTTGAGAGATGAAACTGAATCAAGAGATGATCAATATGGTGACTATTACGATAACATTCCAATATTGGTATATGGATGATGACCGTCCTTGTTGATTACATATCACCATCCGGTATAGGATTCTCTGATTTTAAAAACCTGTTGATTGCATTACATGATATGAGGTAGACAGACGGATCTTGTGGAAACACTAATAATTAATCTGTCAATTATAAAACTGCACAACTCTCTGGTGTTAACAATTGATGTTGGATGGCGTAGATAAATTATTTTTCTGGAGGCTGGAGCTCAACACCCTCAACTTTAGTTATACTTTAACCCCCTCTTAACCCCATAATGTGGCTTTACACCTTATCTTAAATGCGGACACATTTACTTATACTTGTATCTTCTCAGCCAGTTTCCAAATGTTGGTTATTTAAGTCGAGAAAAACCAGTCTTCTCATTAAAGTAAACCATTTTTTTTGAACTTATAGAAAAAATCTATAGCCCAGCTTTAATGTGGTTTAGATAAATAACATATTTTTTAAGTGTTTGTCATTGGTGTACAGACAAATACACGTTGTCCTTTTTTGTGTAATAGTTTTTCTAGAATCCCAAAATGTAGGTTTTTAAATATGCCGTTCTTTCTCTTTATTCGTATTTAGGCTTTGAATTTATCTAAAAAAATTATTTTAAATTTTTATCGTTCAATTGTTTCTTCTTAAAACCCTTTGATGATGTATTAAATATATATATAATTGTGTGTTTTGTAATGGAAGGGTGTTCTCCCTCTAATTTCACATAAGGTTAGGTTAAGTAAGATCTAGTCTTGAATGATAACCTCAAGGATAACGCTTAACTTAGGTTCGTAATTCAGCTCGAGCCAGAAATCATCACATTGTTCTGCATTTGGTTGTAGTCTAATTAAGAAAAAAGTGGAAGTGTGATCAGTGACGCAAATTTATCATATTTAAAAACATATTTTCTTTTAAAACGAAATCTTTTAAAATTATTCCGAGATTTCTGGTGTCAAGTGAATAATAAAGTCAATATCAACTAAACACGTTTTCTGGTTCGAGCGTAATCTTGTATCTAGTATTCCGTTTAATAATTTAATTCAATTTTATTTAGCACTGCGTCTTACTACCCGTACGGGTTATACCCTTAGATATTAATTATACTAATGGGTTAGGAATTGGGAGAGTTGAATTCAGAGGAAGTGAACCCACATTTACGTGGAGGAAGAATGGAAAACCATTTAGGAAAAACCACCCCCAGTTAACCCGACCGAGATTCGAACCTCAATCTCCCTGTCCTACATAGTCTATCTCAACACAAAACTATCGCGTTCGCTAACTCCTCCACCGAGGTTGGTAATCCTAGTTAATAGATTGTGGGATTAACTCTAAAAATTGAATATTCACCGGCTGGAAGGTTATTATCATATATAGAGAGAGATAAATGATTTCATACTGTTTCCAGTGGTTCAGAGATATCTTATATATAAAATTCTCGTGTCACAATATTCGTTCCCGTACTCCTCCGAAACGGCTTGACCGATTCTCATGAAATTTTGTGAGCATATTGAGTAGGTCTGAGAATCGGCCAACATCTATTTTTCATACCCCTTAGTGATAAGGGTTGTCCACCCTTAACATTTTTCTATAATTTTTAGACATTTTTTANGGGGGTTGTCAAGCTTATATAATTATTATACTACAGTGGTTCACGGGCAACGCCGTGCGGGACTGCTAGTATTTTATAACTTAGTCAAGATATATACGGTAAGATATTAACAGTGCAATAGAGTAAAAAATTATTTTCTAATTCATACAAATGTTAAAAATAACACCTGGGTACGTGAGTCAAACCTTGAACTTTAGACTTTTTCATTATTGTCTACATCATAGACCACCTGAATTTAATCTTAATTGATAATATATTAGGTTATCCAATAGCTCAGCCAAAGTTCCTTTTGACCCGTGTGTAGGCCTACTAGTCACCTTTCTGTTACTCAGCGTTGCTTTCTATTACCGTCCTAATAAGTCATTTTGTATTTTATTGTCTCAATATATATATATATATATATATATATTCCATTTATCCTTTTCCTCCAACGATTCTTCCACACAGAGAGGTTTCATTTTAAACTGTTCAAATGTTAATAACCCATTTCCATGCACCTTTCTTTCTCCTTTATTTATCGTATTTCCTTTTGTTAAAGGTGAACAGCCAAAGTGCGAACTACTTGAATAAATTATATCTTAAATTTATGATTAATTTTTTAGTTGGTTATCCAAACGATATTAAAGCCTATCTATAATATCTATTTTGAGCTATTTTATTTTTACAAATTGGAAAAGCTCCTATATTTTTTTCATAAATTCATACTGTAGCTACTGCTAATTTTTGACAAATAGTGTCCTATTTTTGAAAAATATAAGTGGGTTAAAATATTTTAAATATATATTTCACAGTTACTAAAGAGAAGCTAAAACGTTGATTAATAAAATTGTCCCCCGGAGGTTAATGAGTTGTGTAGGTTCTTTTATTAGGATAGTTTGTAATTCGTATTTTGATATAGTTAGTGAATTTGAAACACCCCTAAATTTTTTGTGACAACCGTAGCCTTTACAAACTTTTATTATTTCCAAGGATGTGTCAAAATCGATATTTGTAATTTAAAAAAAGTCCACCGTATCGATGATGTAAAAATAATAATATCAAAGTGACAAAATTCGTTGATAATGTAATTATTTAAACTGTAAATTAGAGACAGAAAGTTCGGTAGGAAGGAGAGAGAGTGTTATTTGTTCAACACTCAGTATTGTGAATATGTTTCTAGTCTGAAGTATGTTCAAGTTTTATTTTAATGAAGCTGTTCTCATGGGTTATGAGTGTGTGGAATAAGGGCAGGATTATGGAGGGCCGTCAGTATTAAATAGGGTAGGCTGAGCGATGTTAAAGGAGAGGTGAGAGGGCCTGGATAGATTTATTTGATTGAGAGGATCGTTTACTCTTTCACGGGGATACATTTTTTTTATTCATAAATAATCATCAATCATCAATATTGGGGAAGGGATATTCATTTGTTTGATATGGGCTATAATTTTTCATCTCTTGGAGCGGTGAGTCAAACGACCACGTCACGGATTTAAAATAACTAATGTAGCTATACTGGTTCCAACAATTGTTTTTATAACTTTATTCTTTTATTTCGTTGATTCGACGTTTACTATTCAAACATAGATCTAACATATTCAAACCGACCTTGCTGGCGTAGTTGGTTAACGTGCTAGTTTCATGTTGAGCCAGACTGCTGGGGACGGGAAAATTGAGGTTCAAATCTCTGTCTAGTGAAAAAGGGGTGGGGGGTTTCCTAAATGGTTTTACACTCTCCCTCCACACAAGTGCGGGTTCACTTCCTCTATATTCAACCCTCCCAATTCCTAATCCATTATAGGAATTAGTAATTAAGCCTATATCCCTAATGGGTGGCATGACGCAGTGCTAAACAATAATCATAATAATAATATACTTACGTGAAAATTCTAAAAACATACTTAAAAACGTAAAATTTCTAAACATATGATTGTAATAATTAAGTGCAAATTATAAAGCCAATATTACATTTAACGTCTGATTTATAAACAAAAGGTCGTCTCCAACGTCCTCTTTCCGGACCAAAGGATCTTCAGCCATGTGATTAAAGAGACATTATTGTACATTTATCCATTATATTAAGTCTGCTATACCTTGTGTAAATAATTGTACATGGTTTCTATCTAGATCCAAAGTGTAAATACTTGAACAACCACATTAGTGATTAGGAAGTAGGCAAGTTAATTATACCAGAACGGAATTATACGATAACGGCATCCAAGCGTGAACCAGTGCAACCTGCTACACTCTTCCCAACTGTTCGCAAACGACCATTAAAAAATGGAACTGAAAAAAACCTGATATGAGTGCACATTGGGAACAAAAGAGTAAAAATCAACAATTTAAAATTTTATGTTTAATTGAATGGGACAGGATGTAACTAAATTCCTACCAAAACTTGTTAAATTACGAAAACTGGTAAAACTCAATAGCCAGTTTTGTACACTGTCTCGTATTTATATGTAATTAATAGTCTGAGACTTATATATGTGAATGAGTAAATGTTTTATTTAAATTTAATAAAACTGTTGGCCAAAATAATTTATATTATACTTTTTTATTAGAGTCATTTTATTATTGTTTATTATAATGCCATTGATTCTCACCCAAGACAATTCCTTGTCGTTGGTTTAGGTGTTTTTTAATTTCCTTGTTCTACGTAGGCCCTATGTATTTTTCTTGTAAATATCAGATAGCCCTCTTTGATGGTAAAATAGTTCAAAGGCATCGTTCTCGCAATATACTGGATGGCCAATTATAAAGAGATCGGAGCTCAGGGGGTATTCTTTCCTAAATGGTTTTTCACTCTCTCTCCATACAAATGTGGCTACACTTCCTAAGATGCAATCTTCGCCATAGTAGCGTAATTAATACATATGAGAATAACCCAAACGAGCAGTAAGACGCGGTACTAAAACATCAAAAAGCAGGTGAAAATGTTTAGTATATTTCTTGAAAACAAACAAATATAACCTAATGTGGTGCCTATTATCTGTACCATATAACACAAACATAAATTCGAATTAGCTAGTGATATATTCAAATAGTTTCTGCTGTTGGAGTAAAATGTAGGTCAATGATAGTGTGAAATTTTCTAACCTTTACTTTCATAGTCTAGAGCAGTGGGTTCTTAATCTCTTTTAGGTCACGGACCACTATGAGAATCTGACAAAGGCCATGGATCCCCAAGAAAATTTTGCTTAGCCTACTATCTATCTATCGCTTTAATACTAAACTGTCTACCCATGAAAACATAATATCGTCCTTTTTTTTATTGGTCAAAATTTACAAATGAGAACTTTAATAGCAATGCGATGACTCGAAGATGTGCAACTGTTTATAAAATTTCAATTTTTTCTAACCGGAAGTAGGTTTTAATTTTTTAACCAAAAATTGAAATTTTCAAACTATTAAATAGAAAATATTTTACCGGAAGCCTAAAAAGGGTTTAAGTATAGCGCAACTTGCTAGTTTACTCTATTGCGGTGTACAATTTTTACATTCACATAGGATAATATAAAAACAATCTTTACAACAAATTATCTGTCTCACTTTTCCTTTCCATGCAAAAATAAATGGCAACTTCACGAAGAAAAGTGAACTAAATTCAAATTTGCTTTTGTTTTGCTTGGATAAGTTGAAATTGTGCAGCGTAAGTGTCATCTTTGGCATTCAATATATTTTTATTTTTTGTTTTGTTGGCATAAAGCGCTTAATAACCTGCCTGTTGAAGAAACAAGAAACTTTGTAAATTAATCCTAGCTTTGATCTAGAATTTGTAATTTTTTGTCTTCGGTTCACGGAACCTCTGAACCCATCCACGGGCCCCAGTTTAAGAACCCCTAGTCTAAAAGACTTATTTTCAATCTTAGTTATGGCTAAGACTTAGATAAAAACTTAATATTAGCAGTATAAAGTGAAAATATATAATACACAATATATAATATATATAATATAATCTTAGTGTCTAACATAGGCATACATTGTGAAATAATTTATTAATTTTAATATCTTTTTATTTTATAAAGTCTAAAAATAATTTAAAAATAGTACGATAATAATGTTCTCAATATTTAGATATATATTTCAAGACCTTAGAAGTAGGTATATGTTGTCGAAGAAAACTTATATTATGACATTAAATAATTCAAAAAAATGACTAGCGAATTTTACATTAAAGTGAGATTTAAAAGGATATTTAGCTTGTCAAAGCGATTGAATAAATTATTTGAAAATTACTCATTGATAATAAGTTAATAACCATATGGATGTTGACCTCTTTTATCCACGCCTAATTTTTTCTGAAAGAAAAATTAAAGACTTAAAAACAACAATAATTTTTATCCGAATTATCTAAAAGGTTAAATATCTTATATCACATGCCAATTAAAACTAATATAGAAAATCTTTCCATTTCACGTTTTAAGTCAGTGTGATCTTTGACAATTCGCCTCATTATCCAATTTCTCAGAGCTGAAATAGTAGGGTGATATTCATGCACATAAATACTAAACAATTGTTGAGGGGTGCATCGAGTCAAGAACTGTGCTTTATTTTATTTTATAGTGGTTCATGATTGAAAACAATGAGCTTCGACATTAGATGACCCTCCTATAACGTAGATAAAACGAAGGTGATGGTTACGCAATACTATTTGTCCGCCTGGTGCTTGAATGAACTGGTTGAGTGGTCAATTTCTGTCAGACAAAATTGGTGACATTGGGCCCGTGGGAACGGCGTTGGGAAACACAGTTATAGCCAAGATTGCCACGCACATGGAAAATTGGGAGAGCTGGGAATTTTGCAAAATCTAGTAAATATACTGGAATATGTGTTAATTTAGAATATTCAACTGGAAGTTCAAAATAGTAAGGCTTTGGGTAGACGTAAAAGTGAACTGAAAAAGTAAGTACACTGTTTCAAATATGTCTTACTACCCCTTTAAAAAGGGGTTGTGGAGAAGCAGAAGATGCATTTCCCCATTAAACTTAAATCATTATATTTTAAACATAAGCTACACGACTTCACACAATTTGATGACAGATGAAATTAGATTAATATTTTCTTAAATTTAAGATACCTCGAAAAATGGGATTTGTTTATGGAAAACATGAATAACACAGGGCATTTGTTAGTAAGAAAATAGTGGTAAGCCGGTAAAGAGTATAAAAAACAAGTATCTGGTATATTTTAAATAACAAGTAAAACATTAACAATGGATATTTTTTGACGTTATTATGGAAAGAAACTAACAATAAATGTGAGGGAAAATATTTAAAAACTGTCATGCAACAAATATTTTATGTAATTATGATGGAAAAAAATTAACTCTTTCTAAACTCTCTTTTCATATCCCCTAAACCCCCCTAATACTGGTGGCCTTCCATATGTTATTGAAGGCAAGCCTACACTTTTCTCAGAAACTAGCCACATATTATTGAAGCCAAAAAACAATTATAATGCACTTTTACTAAAATAAAAATTTATCTAGTAGTGTTTTCCTTAACAATATATGTTTTTCTGAGAAAAGTGTGGACGTGGAGTAAGACAAAGGTTTCAAACCTAGTTCTCCTTAATATCCACGGAATCGTGATGAATCATTTCTTAGTAATAGTATTTAAAAGAAACTTGTTTTTGTAAGAATTTAAAAGAAACTTGTTTTTGTAAGGATTTCAAACAAATGTTCGAATCCGTAAGGACTACTTATTGGTTGTAAACCTATACACTTTTTATTCAAATGATAAACATTCGAAAATATGATGGTTTTCGTTCGATATCTAATTATCAAAGTTATATACTTATAATCAATGAGAGAAATAAAATTAAGGCTAATTATTTAAAAACTGAAGTCCAGAAGTAAACCAACAATATTAATAAGTATTAACGGCTAACGAAACTAGAGAGGTACGTAACGGATAATTAGTTTCTGATTAATATTCAAATAAGTGGACATATTAAAAAAAGAAAATGATTATTGTGTTACTCAACAAATAAAATGTATTTTAATAAAACATACAAGAATCACAAAGTGCGACGAATTGTTAAAACACTCAAAAGAGTGTGACATAAAAAGGCGAAAAGCTCTGCTAAGTGAAAGCTCTAGGAAACAAATAGCTTTAAATTACAAAAGCTATTCAAATATGAGATATCGACAACATTAAGAAGTGAGGTGATGAAGCTTTTTAATTTATTTAATGTGGGGAATACTTCTATAGTGCACGCAGCTAGGTATTAATAATAATAATATTTTAATACTTCTTTTTCATTGTTTTCTTTCTTCTACTTTTGTCATCACTATTCTCTCGCTTTATCTCTAAATTGCTCCCTCTGTCAAACCACACGCAAGCAGAGTGGTATCACACATGAAACGTCCCATGCATGCATCGCGCGTTTAACCCACACACACACGCCATGCCATGTCCTTTCTCTCTAATATAATCAATTACAAAATGGTTGCTGCATATGTTTTTTTTAGGCGCTCCACTTGTACTTTTGTTTTGTTTAAATCATACTTGCGAAGGTCACAGAGTTTCAATTATTTTAAAACACGTACTTGACGTACAACGAGGCACAAGGGTCGTCACAGCAAGAGTTTTAGTTGGACATCACTCGTTTGCGAATGTCCTTTAAAATCCCTTTAAATAACGACTGGACATTTAATATTTTTGCAACCGTAGCCATAATTGATTGGTTCTTTTATATATATAAAATTTTGTCAATATAAATTAGTGTTACAAACATTTAAAAGGGTACACCACTACTAACAATTACGGCGACTCGCGTCGGTGGCTGCTTGGTCTAAGGTGTCACACTCGCAATAGACTGGCTTGCCTTTGATGGGGAGATCGGTAACTGAGCCCCAGTCGGGTGTACTGAGGTTGATTTTCCCTAAATGGTTTTCATCTGTCCCTTCACACAAATGGGGACATTTCTTCTAAATTCAACTTTCCTGATCACTAACAAGTCAGAAGTACATAGATATGTATCCCAAACGAGGCGCTAAAGTTTTTTAGAGTACTTTAACGGAATATAATTAAGTAAATCCACTGTGGAACGTATTTTGATCCATACCAGGACTAAGACAGTTAAAATGTTCACATTAAGAAGCTAAATATCCCCCTCAAAGAGGCTAGTTTGAATCCCGGTTGGAATTTAAAATAATTTTCGCGTAATACGTGATAATAAACTGATTTTCATAGAATAGTCTTAGGAAGTGCTTAAAACAGTTAAAATAAAGAAGAATAAAGCAGATAATATTCCCAAAGAATATATGGTATAAGGATTCAATCGTTCGATTCCTGGATGTGCTGATAAATTTATTTTACATATGTGTACGGGTTCATCCTGCTATCCAAATAGTAAAAATCTAAGCTCTGACAGTTTTGTCTTGAGCGTACTATATTACGTTAGATATGTTTCTAAATTTTATTCTGATATGTATTTGAAAAGTGTACCCTAATAAAAAAAATACAAGTAAAGCAATAACGTATTATATAGCAATTTTTTTTGTTAATTTCATTACTTTGTAAATAAAATTAAAGTTATATAGACTCTTCTACTATTATATCAACATTTTATACACGTATTAGGCATCAAAATCTTAATACAAATAAAGAGAGTCTCTTTCATAAAGTAGAATTTTATTACGATGTATAAATGTACAACAAAACATATGCAAAATTTCAAAATTCGGGATGTTGTTTTAAAATGTACGAGGATATGCAGTGTCCTTATTTTTTTAGTCATGCAAGTCTTGTTGCCCGTTCCAGCTGACAACAATTCACACTAATTTCAGGACACAGGGTAAGGGAGGTGGAGTGTAGAGAAGACGGAAAACCCACATTAGAGATCAAAATTCGGGAAATCAACACCAGTTCACTCATCCGGGATTTGAATACAGTCCTGCTGGAGCTAAACATACCAGTACTAAGACGTTAGCGGCCGGAAACGTTTACGGAAGATAAATAGGTTTAAATGCCGTGATTTTCTTAAAGATTTCTTAATAACCATGTATAAATTATAGTATCAAGTACCACACGTTACTTAATCATAGTCCAATTTCCATAAGAAGTACAGTTTAAAAAAATACGAACCTTTTATTTTGGTCAATATGTATAACGTTTTACTTTATTATTAATGCTATTTTATAGGTATTGATAATATCTCTCATTACTAATTAGTTACATCTGCAGATTACATGAATTGACGAATGAAACCGTGAAAGTATTTCTAGTAACTTTTCTAGTTATGAAAATTGGACTGTGTTTCTTAATACCACTGTACAAACGCTAGACAAGTTCTTGTGTCACAGGTTTATTAATTATTTTCAGAGCCCTGCTTTTATGGTGAATAAAAAAGCCCAGTTTCGTTTTTAAGTTTCCCAAAAGCGGTGAATAAACGGTGAGTTACAAAAATCTTATTTTTGCGACAAAATTATCGTATTAAGACTAAAGCGTTAAAAAAGTGGTTTTTACCAAACTTTCGTGATTAAGGTGACTTTGTTGGGTTAAAACTAGACTTCCAGGACAATGTTTGAAACAGGTAAACTAAACATATTGAAGTGAAAACCAAAAATTACATTTTGTTTGGACAAAACGGTAAAAAACACTAGTCCGCAAAAAAATGTGCTGTCAACTTATTAAAAAAGTAAGATTTAGTGGCAGCTGGTCCGGGAAAAGTATGTACAAGTCACAAAGACAAAATATTACACAAAAATCATCTTGTTACTTCACAAAAATTGTGACTATATTTTTAAATCTCAATTTAGGCTAGAAAAATACAAAATAACTACTCAACATCACCAAACTGCAACATGCAGCTGGTAACAATGTTATCCACTTTCATTGTGGTTCTGCGGTCTGTTACTACTAAACTATACCTAGAAAAATATCGTTCTGAATCTGCATTTGAAATCGGCAGCCACAACGCTTGCAAACACTTTGTTGCGAAGTCACTGAACATACTGTCTGTCTTCAGCCCTAGCAGCACATTCTCAATTTTTAAACTTTCGATGACATCACTCTCTTCCATCAAAACTTTCAATTTTTATTTTTCAATATCCCAAAATATTAGCGTGAATGCCGAAAATCGCGACTAAATCGAGATTATCGTGAACATCATTTAAAATCGCGAATATCACGCTAAAACGCCGATTTCGCGAATTATCGCGACAATTCTGAGCATATATTTGCAATCAGGGTAACCTGAAATGTGAACATCTGAAAGAAAAAATGCCATATCTAACATTCGCGAATAATCGCGAACTCCACAAACGCAGGGCTCTGATTATTTTTAATACAACTGTTAAACAATAGACAAGTTCAAGTGCTACGCATTTCTTAGTAACATTATAAAACGATATGAAGGTTAAAATACCCCGTTTTCCTTAATCATTTTTAATTCCACTGTAAAACGACGGGCATGTTAGAATTCTACACGTTCCTTAATTCTTTATCAAAACCACTCCACAAATGATATACATTTTTAAGTGTCACGCGTTCCTTGATTATTTATTAATGCAACAAACGAGAGTGATCAATCACCTAGACTGGTTTTACTGTTATAATTTGAAAATATTATTTTGCACACACATTCATAAACTTTTCTTTCAAAGATTTAAACTGGCACTGCGTTAGTTGAATGTTACTAAAGGAAGACAGGCAGAGGAAGAGAGAAAAAAAATCTTTGTTCGTAGCAAACAAGATTGATAGCCAACCACTTGGGGGTGGATTTCCTGCCTGTTGAATAATTCCTCTCTTATTTTCTCGCCTTACACCCCCTGCCCAAACTACACCCTTCTTTTTTTAACCCCC
>CABFVX010002329.1:14211-28336 GCA_902151425.1 Timema shepardi | reverse complement strand
GGGGGGGGGGGGGGGGAGAAGGCAACAGTGACCTCCACATATTACACTGTAAATACTCTACACAAGGATGTACTAGTATTTTCAACGAATTAGCTCCTGTATTATAAAAAAGGAAACCTTTTATTATTTTTAAAATATATTTTCACTTTCAACGATAATAACGATAATCACATGATATAAGGCGGCAATCTCCTGATAGCATAAATTGTCAATGATGTGGAGGTTGAGGTTGGATTCTAGTCGATTCGCTTAGGCGTGATTCTTCACATGTGATTTCACTGATGTTTTTACTTCTCCTTTTAACGCTAATGCGGATGCACTCACTTTCAATTACCCACCTAGTCGCTAAACCATTGATTATGTCGTTAAATGACCCTTGTGTTAAGCGTAATATTAAAAAAAGTATATTTCGGTTAAGATAGTAATTTAAACATGCTGTGGCAAAAGCACCTGACTAGAAAGTTGCCAATCGTCCATCTCTTGGAGTTTATGTGATAATTAGGGGTACCAATTTTACCTTCCTCGATACAGATAAAATGTACTTGGATTGGTGTGGACCGAGGTTAGTAAAACCACAGAGAAAATAATATGTAGAAAACAATCATAACGCAATAGGCAGGGGTTAAATCCGTGATCTGCCAACGGTGATAAAGTTCGATGGAAGTTTAATTTATTATACGGACTTCCAGTGTTTTCCAAAACTTTTTCCAATCGCATACATGAGCTAACCAACGTATCCCTACACCGAAAATCACCTCTTAATGAAGGAAATATATATTTTAGATTTATCTCGGTTAAATGTTGCAAAATCTCCTCCCTTTCAGCTATGTCGGAAGGTGATTAGCTGTAGGGACCTACTGGCAATCTCAACGAACTAGTGTTGCCAAATTTGTCCTTTAATTGAGGCAAGATCTTTCCAGCGAAAACAAGAGAATGGCAACGCTGTTATCCAAAATTAACTGTGTAGTTAAAGATGTGAAACGGAAATTTTCCACGTAGAATGGAACATTCTCCCTTAGTTTTTCCCTGAAAATTTTCTGTTTTGACAAATGTTCTATTATTATTATTATTATTATTATTATTATTATTATTATTATTATTATTATCAGTTGTAATAGTGGTAATAGTATTTGAAGTAGCTAAGAAACTAATAAATGTGAGCCTTTGTAGACCCGTTTTGTTCGTACTTCAATATTTTTATCCTTAATAAGTTAATTAAAATAATTTTAAGTTGGTCGAAGTATTCGCTAACAACATTTGTCCTTCCCTCCTATATATTTCACTACTTACCACTTTTTCTATATATATATTTCACTAAATATATATATATATATATATATATATATATATATATANNTATATATATATATATATATTTCGCTATATATATATAAAGTGGTAAGCCCCACTGCGGAAAAATTTTCCATGCTAAATTTTCCATCTTTATATGCAGTTCCTTCATAGTTGATATTCAGTGTAACAGATCTTAATTAAAAATGATAAAACAATTACCTCCTATCTTGTAACGTGTCTTCCCGTTATTGTAGTACAGTCTTAAGTCTTGATAAAGCCACGGCAGGAGGAAATAAAGACTTATAAATGTCTAAAACATCTTGTTAAAATACTTCTTAATTTGTCTTATCACACTTACTGTTATAATTTATAAAACAAATTGTTTATTAATAAAACTCAGTGGCTCGTCTTGTGCTCTATGAAATCCTGCACATACCACAATTTATAAAATGCCGCCTTAGACCAGTCGCTAACGGCTGCAGGGGCCAACAGTGATCCATTAATCGTTTCTTATTACTGTGACATGTTGGGGATAGAGTATGTAGGTATATAGCCTACTATCGTGGACTGTAAGCGCGGATTGATTTCAGAATGAATAAGGTCCCCATAGAACACACACTACCAGCAGAATTAGGAGAGCAATCAACATGCATGACACCCACCTCGGGGGCGTAGTTGGCTAACGCGCTAGTCGTGTTGACCTCGACTGCTGAGGACGGGGAGATTGAGGTTTGAATCTTCGGTCGGGTGAACTGGGGGTGGTTTTTCCTAAATGGTTTTCCACTCTACCTCCACGCAAATGCGGGTTCACTTCCTTTAATTCAACTTTCCCAATTCCTAATCCATTAGCATAATTAGTACTTAAAGCGTATAACCCGAACGGGTAGTAGTAATACGTGGTGCTAAATAATAATAGTAATAATAAAAATATGCCTGACCTTGAGCTGAGAAGATGGTTTGGTTCTAACGGGAATTTTTTGTTGTTGTCTCTCTTCAAAATATGGCTTTCAATCATATACCTATATACAATTATACACGCTAGTGCATTTAATTAAAATTCCCTTCCTCTCATATTGTTCCCACAGGTTAGATACAGTAAACTTTTCATAGGGAGAGCCTTCCTTATCTGACAGCCAGAAAAGTTATTAGAGCCACTTTCGCGTATTCATAATTCAAGTCATGTGATCTGCCGCTGTCAATGTTGATTGATATTATCAACACCTATAAAATAAAATGAATAAAATAGATTTTTTTATCATTGTTGGCCTAAAATATGTGTTTGTGTTTACTAAAAGGACGTTCTAAGAAAACTGGACTGTAGCCTCTCACCAAGTCAGTATGCCTATTAGCCGTAAAACATGTTTGATAAAAAATATTATTCTTGCATTTATCATAATGTGTTATAATTACTGCCCTTTGCGTCATGTTTATCATTCCTCAAGAGGAATTCAAGATAAGGACCATGGGATGTGTTTATTCTCGTTGAGATGTTCGATCTATGTTATAAAGCGGTGCCCGACACTCTCAAAAGATACTTTGTTGCCTCGTAACTAATTGTGGTGTAAGTGGTCTGCGTGCTTACAGTAGCCCCATGGCTTCTTTAGTGCTGACTGAAAGTTCACAGCTGACTTCTGACAGTCAACATTTAGGTATATACCTAAATTTTAACTGTCAGAAGTGACAGCTGCTAAACACATGTTTTTGTAGATCATATGGTTCGGCGTAGGGATACATAATTTGGCCTGGTAACTTTTCAAAGCCCTCAATTGTCAGCTGTGAGTTGTCAGTCAGCACCAAAGAAGCCATGGGGCTACTGTAACTGGAGCAGAAGAGCCATTAGTGATTCAGAATTAACTATAAATGACCCGCTTCAGTGGCCGAATGGTTTTAGGCGTCACTCTCGTATTAGACTTACCTGCTGAATACGAGGAGATCGGGGTTCAAATCCCAGTTGGGTTTACTGAGGGTAGTTTTTCCTAAAATGGTATTCCACTCTCCTTCGACGCAAATGCAGGGAAAATTACTTCTAAAATACTTCCATCCTCATCCTTACCAAATCAGATTAATTATCATATATGCGTATAACTCTAACAGGTTGTAAGACGCGGTGATTAAAAGAAAACTATAAATGTGATCACAATTACGTCTCTTTGCTTGAGTCAAGCGCCTGAGTTGAAATTCACTACGATTAACTCGCTAGAAATAAAATTGAAATATATTAATACTTACAAAAAAAATTGAAACAAAACCTCCATATTGTTGTTTTCCATCCTCAATTTTTTTTTTTCAAATACATTGTATCCCTCTCTTATATTGATTTGTTTAGTACGCGAATTATTTATCAAGTTTAAATCTTAATCATTTTATTATAACATGAGTTCACGGAACAGCTTAATCCAGTTTCACACTAAGCTACTGACGTTCCCATAAATTCCCAGACCAGTTTGTTTCCACCTCATTTATTTGTTCAATTAATTTATAAAAAAACAGGGTAATTCCTATTTCAAACAAAACACAAATACAAAACAAATATTCGCATTACAATATCTTTATTTGGTATGTTTAATACAAATATTATAACTGGATTTATATAATGAGCCGGGAAAGTAGTTTAAGAAATTCGCCCAAATTAGCATAGAGAGATAATGAGAAACCCAAAGAGATACATTCAATGTGAAACCCCCATCTTTCAGTGCATCCGGTTGAAATTATAACCTGCCCAATCACCGACTAAACTGGCTATTGCGAACCTCTCGTTTGGACTGCATGACCATTGTTGTGGGTACAACATTAGGATTGTCACCAGCTTCGGTGGCCACATGATCTAAGGCGTCACTCTCACAATAGACTAGGCTGTCAATGATGGGGAGATCGTGGTTTGATCTTGGTCTGATGCACAGAGGGTGTTTTTTCCTAAAAGATTTCCCACTAGCTTCATGCAAATGTGGGTACACTTAATCTAAATTTGGCCTTCCTCATCCCAAGTCCATTAGCTCAAATGGTACGTAAGCGTATAGCCTGAACGGGTAGTAATATGCGGTGCTAAAATAAAATTAAGATTCTGTTCTTGTACGACATTGTATAACATTAACACACAGCGTAGCTTATCTGTTCTCTTTTCACTCGGTACATTCTTGTTGATGTGCTTCTATAAAATTACCTCGACTGCTAAAATTTATCTTTCAACCGACATAAAAATTTCTATTTCATAAAAGAGAAAACCGATATCTGTGTAGTCATAGAAATTTTATTCCATTGAACTTCATCTTGATTTGAAAATAATGTTAAGGAAGTCCGTTTGTATGTTCGTTTAACCTGAAAGGTGTCGAGCTTACCTTACATTATTACACTATGACGTGGCTTATAATTATGATAGGGCCATAGTGCAGTCCTACAAGGTAAGACCTTTCAGGATAAACTGATTGTAAGCTTACACTATGAAAATATCAAATCGCAAGGAATTAACTTTTTTTTTTTTTTTTTGCTATCGCTTCGTCGCTTATCAGAATATAATATAGAAGTGCATTACTGACACCTTGATAGTTTAATTTCCAAACACAATAGTAGAAAAATCTCCTATCATTGGATGATTTTAACTAAGAAATAGGGTCTAGGGGAAAGGTGTCAGACTCCTATGCTGGTGGCCGGGGTTCAATCCTCGGTCCCGGCACAGATTTATCTGATTACCAAACCCTTCCTTCACCTCTGACAAGACATCTTGTGAATGTGGGGAATGCCAGGCCTCCACCGTGGTTCGGATTCCATGTTAAACTTTAGGTCCTCCATTTCATCTTACAATCACTGTACCATTACACATTAACGTAAGTGCGTACAACCCGAACGGGTAGTAAGATGCGGTGCTAATTATAATAATAATAATAATAATAATAACTAAGAAATATTATTTTGTTTCTTCATGTACGAGTAATCATTTCAAAAATGATGGGGCTGAGGGCAAATCATGATAACCTTCATTTTATGAAAAATATATGACTGCAGTGATTTCTAATAGTATACCATTTGAACTACAAGCTTTTTATAGCTAGATGTATGGATTCCATACAAGTTTAAATAGTGAATACATCCCATCTAAATTTATGAGGGTTATCATGTTTTTGCCATCTCCAATAAGATATTTTATCTCAACTTCTTTTTGCCTATTTTTGTTTTAGCTATTTATAGCTATACATATTTAATATAAAGATTTAAAAAAAATCATTGTTCTTTATCATATGTGTGTGCAAGTAGGCATTTTTAACTTCGAGTCAAATTTGAATGAAAACGAGTTTTTTTCAAGTCCGAGTAAAAAACCTGCGTAGCATTATTTGTACAAGAAGTACAAATTGAATTTCTGTAATAAATCCATGCATAAACAGTAAATAGTAGTACAAACATAATTTATTTAGAGATTTTTTTTTTGTAAAAAGTTTATTACTAGAAAAAAGGAAATATTGAGGGACTTTGTTTGCTATGAAATTATATCTTAAAATTGATTACAATTAATTAAACTAGGTATTTTCGAGAAAAAGATCGAGAATTCCGAATACTTGGATTTTTTCAGATTTGTAAGAATCTTCGTGTTGATTTCTAGCAACTACTATAACTCGATACAAACTCGATTTTTTTTAGAATCGCACACCTTTAATATAAACAAAAATTTACAAAAGGGATGTGAATTTTTGGTTTGGCTAAGTATTTAATTAATTACAGCAAAATATATACCCGACACACACCGGCACAAACAGACTTGTCTAACCTTTGTATGTACCTAATTGTCATACTGACTATATTAGGGGTCAAGTGACGAATTGTGCCTGCTCAATATGGGTTATATCCACTTTGGTTGTCGAATGGTCTAAGGCATCACTCTCGCAATATGCCGTATTGCCGATGGCTGGGAGAGTGGTGTTCGAATTCCGATCAGGTGTATTGAGGGGGCTTTGTCCTAAATGGTTTTCCACTCGTCCTCCATGCAAATGCATGCACACTCTATCTCAATTCAACCTTCTTCAAATCAAACAAATTAACATAACTTGTTTTTGTTTTTTCTTAGCATAGCGTCTTGCTACCCGTTTGAGTTATACACTCGTAACCAGTTGATATTCTTATAGTCTGAATGAATAGTGAGATGTGGTGACATATAAAAAAATGGTTTAGACAAGAAGAATTAGCTTTGCACAATAGTGGGCTTGACTCTGGCCAGGGATCCAAGATGATCTAATATCCGTCAAGTGCACTGGGGAAAGGATTCGTATCAAAAGTGTTCACATACTATCTCCAGGCGAATGATGGCACTTTTATAAAAGCCCATTTGCCATATTCTATTTCATTCGGATATGCAGTGTAAGCTTTGGCAACCTAAATTGTAATTAATACGTTTGACTATGCATAAAGTTATCAGTTGATGAATTTGAATTTTGGTTCTTGCTGTTTTGGAGCCGCTTAATTGTGTTGAAATTTACTGTAGATGATTTTTTTAATAAGAAAAAAACTACCAAATTATTTCAATTTGTTGCACATACTTCTCGGTTTATAAATCATTTTAATGTATCTTACTCGAATTGAGGGAAATATATAATCTCAGTCAAAAGGAATTGGACCGTAATCGTTATTTAAGTACTCGTGGCGACCTTATAATAACAATCGTGACGGTATTATGTTGTCACCTGTTCTACCTCGTGTAAGTTATCCTCCCCCTCTTCTCTCTTTTGAACCCTGGCCAACCCTCTGTGGCGTCTCGGCGCATGCTCGTCGGCGCGACCCCCTCACGTTAGGCGCGAGACTCGTGGCGAATAGGGATGAGGAGTTGGGTAACGTGTTGGTGAGTCTTTCAGTGAACGTCTGACCGCCGGCGCTCAAAGGTGATCGCATGCGAACCGATTTACCTTGACTGCTCGGGAGGGGGTGGTTGAAGATACGAGGCTCCTGACGATCACTATGCCGCAAACAACACGACGTTGACGGACCATCTATCATCCCTTTTCGATACTTCACCCCAGTTTCTCCCGCATAACATCCCCCCCAACTACAACACAAACTTTAGACGAAACCCGCAACTTAAAAGTGTAAAAGGTGATGGAGGCAACTCTATCGGGTTATTCAAACATAGTCTGATAACTTCAATATTGACTTGCATCTCCCGTATTCACGTCAGACAATATAAAATAGATTGCCGTTTAGTATTCAACAGCAACACAATATTTATACGGCAGATAAGGGCCTTTTTTTATACCTATTATTTATTTTACATAAGAACGTATATTTTGGAAAGCATGTATATTCTATTAAAAAAAGTTACGTTTTGTAAAGAACAATGCATGTCTGTAATATTTCAACCACCACGTGTTGAATAAAAGACTCACTTTCATCCCGGATGTCTTGGTGATAAAAGCGATGTAGGATCCCACCGGAAAGCTTTCCTTCCTATCAGCTCCGTATAAGAAGTGGTTGGCGGCTAAAACAACAGTTGGATATGTTTATTCTAATGTAAGCGGCGTCATTTGTTTCTGTCTTGGTGTGACATTTGGTCTTGTGTTTGATTCTTATTTTCACTATCGTGATGCCAAAAAGAGTATTGTCTTTCATCGGTCCCAGTGGTTAGCAATGGTGAAGACATGGCTGGTATCAGTCACCATCATCATCACCATCATGAGGAGGGTAGCGGCCACGCGAAGACCCATGCGGTAAATACTATGGTATTTATAGATTTTAAATACACCTAACTCCTACTACTAGGAATGAGTTGTTTTTTTCAAAGGTACACCCTATGATATATATGTCTTTGGGAAGACTTTTGAGAGAGATTTGTGATAATTTTTTACACTTTAATGAACGATGCTACTAAATTATATTTTAATGGATAGAGTACCTATATTTACAAAGTTTACCTAAAATAACAAATAGTTTGGTGATTGAAAAGTAGAATTATCCCTTCCTATTAATACATAATTTTCTAAATATACTGTATGTTAATATTTTTTAATAAAATAGTAATTGTCAAAATATAATAATTTGATTTGGATGTGTCAGGCTAGATACATTTAAGTTAAGTTAGTTGATGTTCAGTGAAGTTACACATTTTAATTTAAATGTGTTATTCTCAAACTAGATTAAAACAAGTTTTGGGCTCTTCTCCTCAATACATAAATGCTGGTTTATCTTCAACACGCCTTTAAATGATTTTTAGTCCGAACTAATCCATTTCGTTTCATATAAAATTTGAATATTTCTGGCATGGTATATTCAAATCGAATTAAATAAAATTTAATGTGCCAAGCTAGTGATGAAAAAATACTATGAAAAGTAAATCTAGTACAAATAAATTTAAATTACTGTCCAATAAGTTTGGTAAATAATGTATATATATTTTTATAAATTGTATTAGAATTTTTGTTTTTCGTGTTTTAATTTAGTATTCATATCAAAAATATACGTATTTTTATAATCTAGCTTACTCATGTAATTTACTAATCTACTAGGGGCCAATCATTTATAGCTCACACATCCAAAATTTGGTGTTGTCTTTAACCATGTGATATTAACGAATAAACAAGAAAAATGAATAACTATAAATATACCAAACTTGGTCAAAATAGTTTAAATTAATTATTTTTCAACATCTATGATTACATTGAATCTATTTTCCGTAAATATGGTTTTAGTTTTAGCTATTGTGTCATATTTTCTGACGGACTTAAAAAAATATGATTATCAGTTATGTCAGCTTTTAATAGTTAAATATTAATATAAAATAAAATAATTTAAAAAAATAGCATCTTTGTCCCGGTTAGTAGTAACCGTATCAATAAATGTAGGAATGTATTAACAGTGGAGACTACTACTTATTACTATACTTATTATTATACCTATGCATTACTTCTACTTATTTATTTTTTATTAATATGAAATATACTGTTTTTCAATTATTTTTTTATCGAGTTTGAACCCCATTTTCAAAATAACCTATGCCTGGATCATTAAAGCTATTGAATCCTACGTTCTCATCTAAATTAAAAGTATTGAATTCGGGAAAATGTTCGACTTCGATGTTTTGATCAATCTGGTTTTATGTGCCTCCAAACCCAAAAAGTAGAGTTTACATTTATGTCTGTACCTGTCCACAGTTCTGAAACACTTTGTGTTCCTACCTTAGGGCATTTTTATTTTAATCCTATACCTTAATTAAGGGAAGTTTAATGATGAGAGATTTTTTGAATTACACATTTTTCAAAAACTGCTCCAGCAATTTTGTTTAAAATGTATATCTGGGGAATGTTTAGCATGACAAATAAAACTGTATATTGGCTTTTTGGAAATAAAATCCGTTTACTGAAGACATTAAGAAAATCGAAATACAAGTATTTTAAAAATGTCTGTAACAATTTGGTTAAAAATGGATATCTGGTAAGTTTTCCACAATATACATAATTATCTTTTTTTTTCCTTAAAAAATAATTGTATAATAATTTACTGATAAATAAATTTTTTTAAATTTGAAATAAAATAAGATTTTCTTCCAAATTGGTATCTGGAGTATGTTTTACATAATAATTATTAATAATAATGTATGTTTATTTTTTAAATAAATTAACTTAAAGGTAGTTTACTAATGACACATTTTTAAAAAAATTGAAAATTTTCAAAAAGGAGCTTAAAGATTTTAGTAGTTCAAATTCGATATCTGGGATTTGTTTTTGTGATGAATAAGAATATGTTTGTATTCATACAAATATAAATAATTTGATAGTATTTTACAAATACCTGAATTTTCAATTATTTTTTTTATATTTGAAAGATATTAGGACAACAAGATGAAGTGTTGTTTTTTTAAGCAAACACACTTAAGGGTATATTACTGAAATCCTATTTTCGATCACAATATCCAGAGCTATACTATATTATATGAAAAAGTTTGTACGAATGTTATGTACCATTTATTATAATATCACACACTAAAGTGAAACATGCCACTTTTTGGGGGGAGGTGTGCCTAGACGCTTTACTTACATATTTGTCTCAAGATTTTTGCTCTCTTTTGTTCTTAATTTATATATAACTAGCAGATGTACCCGGCGTTGCCCAAGGTAACCACACAATTTATTGCGTGGCTACTCCAGGCAATGCTTTGTTTTTCTTCAAACTGAAAATAATCTCTTCATTTTATGGCTTCAGACACGGTTTTTATTTAATTAAAAAAATTAGTCAAAATTATAAAATTACAGTTTCGATGTGCGCACGTTCGTGCACATTGGTTACTAATTTTAAAATTTTAGATCTTTGTGTGTGGTAGATACCGTGCAATGCTCAAGAGAGACAAACTCTTTATTTTATTAATATATAGGATTCCAGATATAATAAACAAACATCCGAGGTTTCCTAATGAGGATATATAAAGTTCCAAGATGTGTTGAGATTCATTTGCCCTTTCATTAGCTATGTGGGAGTCACAATCTGAAACGGTCATCACGTTAGAAAATATACAAATGGGCGAACATGCGTGGCGTGACACTGGAACAAAATTACGTTTCATTTAAAACGTTAAAAACCTTTGACCATAACCATACCTGACGTAGCATTGGGGACAGGTAATTTTTCTCCTCCTCTATCAAGGGATGTCTCGGTTCTTAATAATGGCGGTCGAGGATTAATATATATATTCACCTAGACCCTATGGTTCTACTTTCCCTTAAATATGTCCCCAAATATTTATTTGATATGACCTTTAACGCCTTTCGGTATCTATTTGAGTAACTTATTTCTTGCAGTGAGTATTTATTTTACTAACATATTGTAGTAAACCCTTGCATGAAATCCTTCTATCAGCGACCATTTCTAAAGCTACTTTCTAGCAGTGACCATTTTCATAGCTACTTTCTTGCGGTTAGCAATGGCCAATTTATAACCAACCGCCTTCTTGCAGCGACCATTTATAGAACTACATTCTACAATGAACAATTCTCTAGTAGCCTGCTGTAATTGCTATGACCAATATTTAGCCAAATTCTTGCAGTAAACATATGTATAGTTATATAATTACACTGTTTTGAATTAAACTTCTTACAGCGACTATTTCTATCATTACATTAATACAACAAACATTTACAAACGCTTTTTACTGCGTGAAAACCCGCCTCATCAGCGTAGTTAGCTAACGCGCTAGTTTCATGTTGAGCTAGACTGCCCAGGATGCTGATATCGAGGTTCGAATCTTGGTCGGGTGAACTGGGGGTGGTTTTCCACTTTTCCTCCATGCAAATGTGGGTTCACTTCCTCTATATTTAATCTTCCTAATTCCTAACCCATTAGCTTAATTAGTACTTAGGCTTATAACCCAAACAAATAGTAAGACACGATGCTAAATACTACTACTACTAATAATAATAATAATAATAATAATAAGTAAAAAATGTCGACCGTTTATAAATGGCCTGGATTTGCATACACGGGGAAACCTACTATAAATTATGGAACGTTGAACCTATAAGCTTATCAGATGTGGATACTAGCTATTGTTTCAAAAACCAGAATGTTTTGTGAGAATACATTCGACGTGTTCAGAAGGGATAAAATCACTCACTGAATTCAAAACTCAAAAGAGACCAGAATACAATGGTAAGTTATCTAAAATGGTTGAAATAGCAAGCTGTGTCATGTTAACATTATTTAATAGAATGATTTATACATTAAAGAGAGAGAATTCATTTCAATTCTGTAATCGCCCGAATCAGTGGACACGTGGAGAATGGTGTCAGTATCGTCTTATCTATTTTATAAGTTTATTTGCATTAAAGATATTTTACATAATTTAATAAGTGTTTGGAAGCAGGGAGCTAGAATCCTAGCAGGCTGTACTTCGATGGTATTTCCAAATATGTTCTAAATATACCTCTACGCAAATTTGAATAAGCTTCCTTCAAATTATACCTACCCCAACCCTGCCACATTAGTGTAAATTTGCTGGGGCAAATAAATTAGTCATATAGTGTGCGCTATAAATATAATGTATCTAATAATTCTCAACCTACAAAGCAAGAAACGTATGCACACGCAAATGGGTTTGCCAGGGCCCTAGGAAATGCTCTTACTACTAGCGAGGTTAGAATCACAACTTTATTAAATATGTTTAAACTAATTGAAAATAGTAATTTTGTATAGAGCCATGTTTAAGTACAAATTTGTGTTACATTCAATAGACTTATACACTTATTTTCGGATGTGCAATAATCTTTCGCATTCTAATTTACTAATTGATTTAATCAAATTGAGACGTGGCCCTTTGTCATAAATTAATTTAAACGTTTTTTTAAAACTGTTTATTGGAATTTGTATTTAAGTACCAATTATCATTAATTGCATTTTGATAATTGATTGTAATTTGTGGATTATCAAATGAAAAAATCTAAGCTTAAAACTTTGTAATATATATTAAAAGAGATGCTTGCATTCTTATATTAAGTTAATTAGTTAATTGATAATTTAGAAAGTGATGTTTTGATGAAAATGTGATTATAAATTATATTCATTCTTTATAATTATATACAGTAGGGGCTAATAATTTTTATACCATATTTATAGTAACTTATGCCCAATGATAAGCTTGACGCGTAGCTCTAACAAATTTTAAAATTCTACTAAGACACATTTATATATTCTAAAATGTTTGTTTCAATTTAGATCAAATGCATTTATAAACCACCAAACAAAAGAATATGAGCCAACTAACTGGAGCAGAACTTAAGTATTATTTTCAAACAACCTTGTTCTGGTTCAATTAATGTTGCATTGTTAAAACTTGTGATATCTATTGAACAAACCCTTTACAGACTAATATAAATTGTTTAATGTTATATTTGTGACAAATGTATGTTAAACCAGATAATTCCAACGGCTTCTGTGTCATATTAAAAAATAATGTGTCAGTCGTTTTTTATTTCAGTAAAATAAAGCATTACTCTTAATTCGCGCAATTTAAGATCTGTCAGAGCTGTGAACAAACATTGTATCCATCCTTTCCTCCGGCTGTATTCACACTCACACGTACAGTCTGATTTTCATATAAGTATATTATCCAATAGCTGGAAAAGTTACTAAATCTAATTTCACGTATTCATACATATCATAATGCGATTTAAAGCTGCTACTTTTGATACATAATATTAATACCTGTAAAATAGCACTTGTAGAATATTGTAGTTGCTGAAAGCAAAAAAGTTTGTTCTTTCTAAAAGGCTTTTTAAAAAGTAAGGAAAGTATTCTTAATTCACGTCTTGGTAAAATCTAATTGAGGTTATCTGTCACACACGGGGATGTTTTCGTACTTTTTTTTTAGCACCGCGTCGTACTACCTGTTAGGGTCATACGCATATATTCTAATTACGATAATGGGCTAGGGACGATGAAAGAAGAATTTAGATGAAGTTTACCCACATTTGAATGGAGGACAAGTGGAAAACCATTTAGGGAAAACCACCCTAAGTACACCGGACCAAGACTCAAACCCCAATCTTCCCATCATTGGCAGACTAGTATATTGTGAGAGTGGCACCTTAGACCTTTTCATACTCAATTCGCTAGAGAAATATGTATTCAAATAATGATGGGAGCTATCACGAAGAAACAGATACTATGTCACGCATTCAAAGGTCATTGTGTTCGTCCTTGTTTTTAGAATAGCCTTTTTTCCCTTTTATCGGCTCTTAGCACTCGTTTGGGAAAGCAGTTACCAACATAAATATAGGGTTTTTTCCTAAAAAGGTTTTGTGAATGCATACATTTTAAGTTTCATGTTGGATTTTGAAACAAAACAGTATTTTTTTTAAATAACTTTAAATAT
>CABFVX010002329.1:0-14132 GCA_902151425.1 Timema shepardi | reverse complement strand
TATATATATACTAATTGGGGTTTGGAAAAAACCTCTTTCTAAGGTTAATTTTGAAATGTTACCCCTATTTTCTCACCTTCAGAGTATTACAACTGACAACCATCGTGAAGCCATTATGCCCCTGATTTTCAGCCATATGTAATCTCTGGCTGAAAATCTGGACAAGTACATCCCTTCTTTATCATCGGAAGAGTATGTTTGGGTTAGTAACCCTTTCACAGATTCTCCAAGCAGTTCAGAAATTTTACTCAACCAGCAGTAAGAAGAACAATTGACTGAATTGAAGTATGATCGCACACTAAAAATGAAATTTAATGAAATGTCATTAGATAAGTTTTGGATATCAGTGAAAACAGAATTTCCTGCCATCTCCCAAAAAGCTATAAACATATTGCTACACTTATTAACATCGTACTTGTGTGAGCAAACATTTTCGTGTGTAACGAATATAAAAACCACACAAAGGAATAATAGACTGTTGTCTGTGGAAGAAGAATGATATGGGTGCCTATCAAAGATGCGACCACAAATTAAGTTGTTGTGTCCAAAAAGCAAGGCCAAGTTTCACATTAAAATAAGAAACAGTTGGAATAATTGTTTTTCTATTGAAACTTGTATTATTTTCAGTTGTGAATTAATAATAAAACAAAAAATGTAACATAATTTTTTGTTAACAAGTTTATAATAAAACAATATAGTAACACAAAATTATTGCAAAATATATACACCATGTTTGCTTACAACCAGTAAGCCAGATGTTAACTGAAAAGTTTGTAATTTTTTTATGACAGTAATATTATTATGCTAAATATTAACAGGCCGTAAATACTCGAATAATATTTTATTAAAAAGTATTATTTAGTTATTAATAACTACCAACCCTACTGCTTTAGGTATCTTTATTTATTTAACTCTGTCGAATCTATTATATGTCAGCCAGGTAGGGGTTCCTCGAGATTTTTCAAAATATTTCAAGGGTTCCTCCAAACAGAAAAGGTTTAAAATTACTGGTCTAACGTGTCACTCTTGTGTTGGACTGATGAGATTGAGGCTCAAGTCCCGGTCGGGTGTATTAAAGATATTTTTTCCTAAAATAAAATCTCCCTCTACGCAAATGTGGGTATAGTTCCTCTAAAATGCTGTTTTTTTTAATCTTTATTCCATTAGCATTAAGTAAGCCTATACATGTTTTGGTGGTCAAATGGCCTAAGGCGTCGCAGTAGACTATACTACCTATTACGGTGAGATCGGAGTTCGAATTCCAATAGGGTATACTGAAGGTGGATTTTCCTAAATGGATTTCCCTTCTTCCTCCACGAAATTACGGGTACCCTTCCTCTAAATTCAAACTTACCCATCCAAAATGCATTAACATAATTATTACGTGTGCGTATAAACCAAACAGGTACTAAAGTGCGGTGAAAGGTAAATAAAGTTAATCTACCAGCTCTCAAGAATAATTAAATAACTCTTGATACGTGCTACATGATAAAGTCTGTGAACCTTTTGTAATTTGGAAGAGCTGCGTGCAGCTACTTGGGGATATGGGCCATTAAAACCTTAAGATAAAATAATATAAGCAATGTTGCAGTGGACATATGTAGTTATTTAATTGTGTTTTTCAAAAATTCGGAACTCAAATCTTTATAATTTTAAATATCTTAAGGCTTCAAACAAACATACGTAATATCTCTACGCCACCTATCCCTATCTTGAATTAGTTATATCCAGTCCACCTCTTTACACACTATATTTTCAGGTCCATTCTAGTATTACCCTCCCATATTTGTCTAGGTCTTCCCACTAGTCTCTTCCCATTGGGTTTACCAATTAATACCTTTAACACGGTTTTATATTCTCACATTTGCACTGCATGTCCTACCCACCATAATATATAAACATATTGAATAAAAATAAATTACGCGTGGTTTTCAATAGAGCAACGCTGATTGTGAAATTGTACAAGTTATCTAAGGTGATAGCATATAGTTTTACAAATATAAGTTTATTAAATATATAATGTTGTAATAGTTTAGCAAGAGTATTACCTAAATAACAGCCGTTTTAGAATATCATGCTGGCATTGCGCCACCTAGGCCTGGATTCACTAACGGGAGCAAATAGTTCCACCGGCGCAAGTTTGAAAGATGTGCCCAAATCGCCATCCACTAAAAGAAGCAGGAGTGATTTGAGAGCAAAGTTGCGCCATTTATTTACCACCCCTCAAGAGTAGGTGCAACGATTAAATCATGATTGTCACTTCAATAAATTTAAATGGCTACATATTATCATAATGGCCTAAAATACAATAATTTGTTAACTGTACTCCAATTAACTATAAAGAAACTAAAATAAAATATATATATATATATATATGAAGCAAAAAATTTGTTTAATTATTTAGATAGTAGTAACAAAACGATTACTCAACTTTTATTGTTGAATTTTTACATTCAAACAATGCTATGGCATTTATTGCGTTACAATAAAACAAAACGTCAAACAAAACCATGAACTGTGTAATCTTTGTCAAGATCCAAAGAGGTTTGTATTCCTCCAAGTCCAAAAACATCTCACTAAATATGGCGGCTAGTATAGCTTTAAAATAAGTTTTAAAGTCTTTATAAATGTTTTATTAGTGGAACTTAAGCTTTAAGTTAATAATATTAATAAATACCAAATAATATACTAAAATTGTTTTTGTAAAGCCCCCATAAAGAGGCCGCTCTAAGATTATTGCTAGTTTATAAGCAAAATGTTTAGAACTCTGTATTTTCGGTCATTTTTATAGACCAGGCGCTAGCTTACATTGAGTATGCATTTCAAGTATAACAAAGTTTGACTTCTGATTCATATTATGGGAATCCAGACGAGTATGAAAAGTGATGTTGTCAATTTCGGGGGTGATCAACAACCCGTAGGGGAGGGGGTGTGGACCACTGTTTTGGAAGTTGAGTGCTATCTCTTTTTATTCTCACAATTAGTAGTTCTTCACCAGCTAATCTTATCTCTTGCTCTGCAAATTTGATCGCTGATTTTCCGTACGTGTCAAAAATTACGTCAACGCGTGTAACATGTTTGTTGCAACACTTTATTATTCCGTCCAAATGAAAACTTGCTAAATCCTCAAACGTTTTAGTCTTCAAAAGGACCACAAAGGATACTGAATGTATAAGTGCCAGTACATCCATAACGTGAACTTTTTCCAGACTAAGAGAAAATATAGGCCTAGTTATATTTCTTGGGAAATTTCTCTCTACTGCAATTTCATTCATAAATTTTGGTTACTTGCTTTCTTTGAGAATGCCAAACCAAGGACCGTGAAAGACCAAGGTGGGGGGAGGGGGGGAGGATAAGGCATTACTCATACTTTACCAACTTTACATTAATAGGCTTTCTCTCTATAGCTAAAAGAAAAGCATAATGTAGATTGCTATTTTATATTAAGTTCCTTTTTTTTATCTTTCTTCTTGGATTGTGTTCCTGAATAAGCGAAAGATTTAACAACAATCCGTCTCAGAGGAGATAAAAAGCTTTTCGTTTTGTAAAACTAAACGCTCTCTTTAAAAATTTTCGTACCTACATTTCTTTACCGATGGGATGCACCCTGAGCAAGAATGATGTTACTTCTTCTCCATTTACTACTAAGCCACTCCCAATGTTACGTAAACCATTTGTTTCACTGCTTATCGTTTTCAAAAAGGAATATGATAATATTTGCATATCATCTTCCTCTCTGACTCTTATATTTGCGCCCCATTCATTGTGTCAATATTCGTCTATGTCACCACTGGAATCTGAGATCAACTCACAGTAATCTAACAATGTCTCACGCAAGGACGATTTACTGTGATAAAATAAACACAATTTTTTTGTCATTGTCACTTGAATATTACTAGATATTCCTGACCAACCACCAATAACTTAAGAAGAAAGTATAAGGATTTTCTCAAGGGAATGATCATAGGCAACAAAATTAAATTTTCGACTATTCCATTTTACTGAAAAATATCCTTGTTTAAAAGCATTTAAGACTTTCTCAGAAAGTTGAGATTGAAATGCATACTCAATGTAAGCTAGCGCCTCCACTTCTTCACAAGGATTGGTCGAAAAGAGCGAAATTTATTACGTTTATGATGACGTCACCATAACCTTGCCATCAGTTTGCGCCTTGTTTAGTGAATATGGAAATTGAACAAATAATAGGGCGCATCTTTGGGAGTATCTTGGGTGCCAAGTTGCGCCATTTCTAGACTTGCGCTGGATCAGAACTGCACTCGTTAGTGAATCCAATTCCAGGGTGTATAAAACTTCCAAAATTAGCAGATGTAAGCTTATAACAACCTCATCAGTGGGCCCGCAGGCTGAGGAGCCAGCCCCCTTTGGTCTGATTTGCTGGTGACGGGAGGTTGGAATTTGAATCCCGATCAGATGCGTTGATGGTGGTGGTTTGTCAAAAAAAAAATATACCTCCATATAAATGCGGGTACAATTTGTATAGATTCTGCCTTCCTCATTCTTACCCTATTAGTGTAAACATTAAGATGCCATATCTAGTGGTAAGATGCGTAAGTTTATACAAAAATCTTACTATATATTATTTATGCAGTTTTACTTGGTTAATTTGTATTTTACAATAGCAAATAAATACAGATCCTCACACAGGATGGATAAGTTTATAAATATACCCAATTTTACTAGGTATGGACATATATTATAACAAGAAAAAGTTACTGGATCCACTTTCATGTATTCATGTATCAAGTTTTGTGGTCCACAGCTGCCACTTTCGATAGATCTTATAAATACCTATAAAAATATAACAAAGTAAAATTAGATCTATGTTGACCACCAAAAATAAGTTTTTATTTTCTAAATGGTACTCCAAATGTCCATTCGTATGAAAATCAAAGTATAGTTTAATTTCTTTAAAGACTCTCAGAAATAACAAATCTAGTTTAATGATGAATAATGATTCTACCCGCCACTTTTGGTATAATACACAAAAACAATTATGGTCTATAAAATATTGTGAATATATTATTATGTTCAATATTTTATAGCCAATAATAGTTTGAAACAAACATTTCTCTCCGCTCTCTGTTTCAAATCCATGTTTTTGTTTGCCTAGTCCTTGGCCAAATCTGTTTAGGGTTTCTAGAGATGACATTGAACATTAAATATCGAAATAAAAACCTTTTCGTATTGTTTGATTCATTTATGACTAAAAGAAAAAGAAAATGTGTCTGTAGGGAAAAGAGAAATTAAAGAAGACCTTATAAAATGGTTGAAGCCAAAGGAAAAGAGAGGATCTAGCTGCGTGGCCATGTTTTTGCGCACAGATTGATAGACAAATCTGTAAAATCCAGTATTTTAATTCACACGAAAATGTTGAGCTTCCAAATTACAGTTTGACATAATTTTAAATTAGTAGGGTTTAAATGTATTTGGAATTAACATTTCTAAATTATTTTAATTAAAAAAATAAGCCTAGAGGTATTCTGGTGTGCTCCATGTTTTGTTCCAAGTGCATTCGAGAGTTATAATATTCAAGATCTGTCAATTATTCAAAATCTATGAGAGACACTAGACTAGTAATGCTATTACTTTTTTCTTTTATACAGGGAAACAGATTAAAAATATATTTTGCATATTGAAACTGTTTAAAAATTCACTGATTAGTGACTATAGAATTATTGTGCCACACTTTTCAACATCACTAATATAAAACTAAATTTAGCTATCAACTTAAAAGTTGCAATATGTCTAGGTTGATTAATATCACATTACTGAGCTAATATGTGAAGGAATACTACACTTTGTAATTTTTTCGCACAGCTAAGTAGTTTTTCTCGTGAGCTAGCTTTGATAATTAATCTTGATTTTCAAACACGCATACGCCAAAAATGATTACCTTCTCTTTAAAGTAGCGTAGATTAATTTTTACGTAAAAGATCATATCAAGTAACATGCAAAACTTTCAAGTAAATTTAGAACAGTAGCGCACCCAGATATTGACTTATGGATGGGGGTTAGGTTAGGCATTATTGTCTTTAACCTATAATTTTTTTCCTCTATTTAAAATTGAACTTTTAGGGACACTTATGATGTATATAACATAGTGCCCTTGAATATTAAATCATAAAGCTACCTATAAAATTTATCTAATACATTCGACATATTTTCAGTGTTCTGTATGGTAGTTTTGTGTACCACGTCTTACTACCCGTCCGGGTTATCTAAATATTTACAATAATGGGTTAGTAATGAGAAATATATAACTTAAAGAAAATATATCCTCATTTGCGTGGAGGGAGAGTGGATATATTTTTAAAATAAAAACAACTCTCAAAACACCAGCCCGAGGTTTGAGCCTCTATCTCCTTGCCACAGCAGTCCCTTTATAGAAGAGACTTAACCGACTTCATCTGTTTTAAGCTTTTATTGAAACTATTTGTGAACTTTGTGGGTGCAGATTCTCCGTTTACACTTCCCCTCATTCCTCGCGTCTTCTCCCGTGTGTACCAGTGATTTATAACAATATAACTTATAACAAATATATTGAAACGTGCTTTGTTAGACGTTAAAGAAATCCTGTACTTCTTAACACAGGTATACTCGTATTTGACTTACAAACTTATTAGTACAGCACATCTTTTAGTAAGATCGTCACAGGAAAACCCTTTAAGAGCACGAAAAATATAATATATAGCGTTACCAGCAATGCAAAAAGACTAACTAATCAACTCTCACCCGCTTCAGTGGCCGGATGGTCTAAGGAGTCACTCTCGTGCTAGATTAGCTTGATGATGACGGAATTGTCGGGGTTTGTTTCCAGGTCGGGTCTACTGAGGGTTGTTTTCCCTAAATGGTTTCTCACTTTTCCTCCATGCAAATGCGGGTAGATTGTATATAAAATTATTCCTTTATAAGCCTTACCCTACTAGAGTAGCTATCTTATATGCGTATAACTTGAACAAGTAGTAAGCGTTGTTATAAAATACAAACAAAATAAAAACCAACTCCTTAGGAGGAGCCAGAAAATTAATGACCACCAGAACGTAAGCTCACAATCTAACCCTATCCTGAGACACCACTATCAAATCCTTATCCCAGGGATTCCCAACCTTTTGAAATGTTTGATCCCAAGTTTTGTCTTTGAAGCTATCGTGAAGCGCTTATACCCTAGTTTATAAATTATTATTTTCACTGACTCTTACAATCTATTTGAGCTACCTGCATTTAATTACACTTATGGGGCAGGTAGAATTTATAGGAAATGTACCTTTATTTTCGTGGATGGATATCGGGAAAACAGCCCAGGAAAATATCACCTCCAGTACCCTCGGTCAGAATTTGAATCCTGACCTCATCAGTGACAAACCAATGAGCTTGCGTTAGGCCCGCGTGCTTGATTTAATTATTATAAATTGCTTATATGATAATTATATGAATGCGACTAAGATGTTTTGAAAGAGAATCGGCGAGCTCAGGTGGTATTTTGGAAGTTATGTTAACAATGCTACTCACCTAAACATGAGACTACTACAGTAAACTAAATCAACGAGCAACTGTCAGAGTTGAATAGCCAAAAAGAATCTAAACAGTAACTTTTTTTTATCATTTTAAGTGCTTACATTTATATTTGAATATTAACCTCTCAATAATCATTATAATAACTTTAAAAAGTAGACATAAAGTTATAACCTCAACAAGCATTTCAACTCCACCCGAAATATGCCGCGCCCTCCAGGTTAAAACCACTGGTCTAATTGGATGCCAGCCTCCTTCAAATCCAGTTTCATATTATTCTCTCATTGAATTCACGGCCTACCATGAAATATTGTGTCTTCACGTATCCCGATTAAAATATTGTGTACACGTCTGTCGTGGCCCATACGTGCCACATGAACACCTCACCTCGGCCTGCGTTCTGTGATTATTATTCTTAGCACGTTGTGGGCTGCATACAAGACATGAAGTTTATCTTAATGCAATTATCTACATAATTTTGTTTATTCACTCCTTTTAGGTCCAAATATCTTCATAAGTACTTTTTTCTCAAAAACAATTGGTTTATTCTCTTGGTACCGAGTGACAGACCACAATTCACACATGTAAATAAAATCGAGTAAGATTTTTGTGTGTGTATATTCTCAGTTTAATATTTAAATACAGAAAAAGAGACGACAAAAGCTTATAAACTGAATTATAGTGAGCATTGCTTGCATTAATTATTTTTATTTTCTCTTGACACCTCGGAGAGAAAGTATTGTGTTCATAAAAAAATCAAACTAGAGATTTTGATAAATGTTAATGTCTTATGACAACCTGAAACCAAAAAGGTGTTTTTTGCCATGCTGTCTGTCCGTCCGCCCGTCTGTTTGTACCTCGGGCTAGAGCTGAAACTACTTTACCGATTGGGCTAAAATTTGGTATCTAAGGTTTTAATAAGGCCCCCCCTCCCCCGAGGTTATTTTGAAATTAGATATCCAACCCTAAATTTAAGGATAGTTTACTGAAGGGAAAAAAGATAAACAATCCTTTTCCCAAAATTATATCTAATGATTTCGATTAAATTTGATATCATACACTGTTTATCATTATAAACAAGATCATAGTTCTCATTTTATCATGAAAACGACTTTGAGGGTACTTTACACGAGGAAGATTTTCCAATTTTCATAATTTTCTCCGTAACTATTTGAGATACGTAATAACTTCTCATTGTAAAGTAGTAGTACTATTAAAGATTTTATTTGAAATATATTTTTATACAAATCAATAATTCCTTAGCTACAAGCAAATATGTAGGCTGATATACGTTTTAATTCAGTTCTTTGAAAATGAATCTTATTCATATGCTCTTTGGTGGACAAAGATAATTGTCTTATCTCAATTTCTCTGTAACAATGTTCCTAGTTCCTAGTGATATGGAATAAGTAGGTAACAGTGTGTATTTCTCCATTTATTATCTTTCAGGTGGTGTTTTTACTATTTAGTTTCACAAATCCTACGAGTTTTTAGTAAATGTCTATTTTACGGTAAAAGCGGGAGAAAGTCAGTGCGGTGCTCAATACCATTTGTATGTGGTTGTTGTCGACATCTTCTATCAAAATAAACAGCTGATTAACACTAGTTTTGGGTGCATTACTACACGGAGGTATACTAAAGATGTGTTGTTTCTATAACTTTTATTTTTATTACTATATCTTACTATCTGTTCGAGCTATATGCTAACTAACAAACTACCTTAATATGATAAGGATGAGTAAGGTTTAATTTAGATCAATTGTACACAATTTTGCTTGGAAGGAAAGTGTAAACCATTTAGTAAAAAAAATAATTAAACCCGTTCAGTATTCAAACATCAATCGCTCAGTCTTCGGCAGTTCAATCTATTGTGAGGAAGACACCTTACACCTTGAATATGTATTTCTTTCCATGGTAATACAATACCAAACTAACAAAACATATTTTAATATATTCATAAATCAATTCATGCAAACGGCAGCTGCCAATTTTGTTAGATAGATCAACACTTATTAAATAACACTAATATTATAGAAATATGGTACCAATGTTAGTCACAACCGCTTCAATGGCTGAATAGTCTAAGGCTTCGTTCTCGTGTTGGACTGGCATGCTGATGAAGGGGAAATCGGGGTTAGAATTCCGATCGGGTCTACTGAAGGTGTTTCTAAATGGTTTCTCACTCTTCTTTCACGCAAATTCAGGTACATTATCTCTAAAGTTCTTCCTTACTCATTCCTACTCAATAAGAGTGATTATCATATGTGTATGGCCTGAACCAATAGTAATACTTGGTGATAACAAAACGTTACTCGCAAAGAAAATTTTGTATTTTCTAAAAGGCCCCTCCTACAAGAACACTACTATACTAAGCGTTCAAAGGGAAGAGCCCATTACTATCTGAACCATCTGCATCTGGTATCGAATACAGAATCCATAGAAATAAAATGATCTCCTCTCTAACCACAATGAGGACCGACTGGTGGCTCGAACATATGTTCCCTGTTTTTTATTAAACTATAATCACCGCAGTGATATCACGTCACTCACAGTGCTCGCTATGATTGATCGTCCCCCTTCCCTCTCCCCCATTCTCCATAACCTTTCTTCCTCCTTCTCCAACCATCTCTAATTGAGGACTCCAACACCAGGAAATAATACAGCCAAGGAAGTTCTCTTGGCCGGGCAGACATCAGACCGACATACTACTGATTAGTTGAGGGGTCAGCCTGGTTGGAGGGAAGGGGTGAGTGAGTAACTCAAAATATCCAGTTTCCCGTCCGTCGAGTCATCCAACCGATAATCTATGATTGTGTCCACAGTACTTCCGTTTCAAAATAAACTATCTCCACCAATACATCTGGACTTGATACGACTATATTCTTCTCTCGGCTCGACATAAAAATAGCATTTTGTAAGTTTTATATATATATATTTTTTTTACACTACGTCTTACTACCCGTAGGGCTATCCATATATTTATTACGATGGGTTAATAATGAGGAAGATATAATTTAGATGCAATATACCGGCATTGACGCGGAGGGGGATTGAGAAATCACAAAGGTGAAATCACTTTTGTACACCCAGTCGGTATTGAAACTCATTTCCTCTTCACCGGCAAAACAGGCCAAACCAGACTTGCACCGATGTTTGTATTCACACGGATTAAAGATAAAATAATTTTATAGAATAGCGATTATTGGTAGGGATGTGCGAGAACCCTTTTTTCAATTCTAAATGATATCAAGACGAGAATATGAAAAAAATATTGAGACGCGAGAACTAGACGAGAAAACTTCCTTTGAAAGTATAACAATTTAAATTATATTTAGTAAAGTAAATATTCCGTTTATAGAGTGAAAATGTAAATTATATTTAGTAAATTAAATATTCCGTTTATAGAGTGAAAATGTAAATTATTTAGTAAAGTAAAAATATAGTTTATAAAGTGTTGAAGTTCCTTCTGAAATTTTTGCTGGCGCTTGTTTTGGGTTATTTTATAGTTGATATATGCAATTTATGCAAGTTCTAATTTGGTTTTGTACTGTAACAGTCTATATAGTCAAATTTGCTTATTTAAAAACAATATTTATGACAACAACATTTCTTGGTAAAGGTTGTTCATCGGGAAAGAGCGCAGCCTATTTTCGGGTCGTCTTTACGGTATTATTATAAATAATAAGTTCTTGGTTTGTTTTGTAAATTTCTTAGGCGGTTATTTGATTTTTAATTTTGTTCAATTTTCTCAAATTTTTGAGAATTAATTTTAACTTTCGAGACAAAATCGAGATATTAATTTTCTCGTTTCAATTTAGATAATTTCGAGTTGAAGACCCGTAATTATTGGCTATAAAAGGTTAAACTTTCTCTCCCAATTGTCAAAATTGGCATATCCTACAAAATTTACAACTGCATATCACATAGTTAGGGGTATGAACCAGGGTTGACAAAACCCAACCCAGTTTGGTTATATTGGGTTTTATTGGGTTTTATTGGTTTTCTGTGGTTTAATTAAAAATATTATATATATTATCTGATCAAACCAATAATTTATATATATTAATTAATCGGGATCCGGAGAAATATATATTTTTTTAATATAAAAAGGAAAGGAGTAATAAGAGATATAATAAAGAATAACACTAATGCAACACTGAAATTATTCACAACAATACTGTATAGGCTAGAAGGTTAAAAAAAAGGACTGTTTGTGTAGAAAGAATAAAAAGAGATGGGAGGAGAGACCATGTGTCAAATTACTGGCAAGCCAACTGCAGAATTAATTTGTTGCTTTCTTTAGTTAAAGATAAAAGGTAAGAACTTGTGTTATCTCATTTGCTTTTTTGGCAAAGTATTATTTCTAGTACCTAGCATTAATGCAGTGTAAGTAGTTAACATGGTATTATCCCAAGTGAGTTGCTAGTAGAACATATTATTTAGTTCAACCGATTAAACCATATTTTATAGCTTAGTTTATTATATTAAATCTGTCATTTAAAAACTATGTATCAGATCAAATAAAAATCAATGTATTATTATGTTTTGGTTTTAACCAAAATGTTTTCACGAGAATAACTAACCATTTTCAAAAATTAGACGATCGATTTCTATCCAAAATATAATAAGTGGCTTTTAAAAAAAAATAAAACCCAGGTGGTTTTTTTGGGTGAGAGCTGTCTACCGGAGCGCTGAGACCAATTGCAGACTTCCAAAAATCGCATATTATTTAAGAAGTGGTTTGTCATTTCAAACTATGGATTTAAAAAAAATGAAGGTGAAATGTTCCAGCATGCTTCTAAAAAACTTATATTTAAGTTTTTTCATAGAAAAAATCATAGAAAGAAAAAATTAGCACATTTTTAACAACGTTTCTCGAGTGATGTAGTTTTGAGATAAAAGTAAATGATTAAAAACATAGAGATAGCTTTCTTCAAACAAATCAAATCTGGTTTGTATACGGTCACAAAAAATATTCTAAGTATTGAGGATTGAATGGTTTAGAAGCTTCAAAACATTGTTAGACCCATAATAAATACAGCATTGAGAGGATATCCTTTCAAGTAGAACATACCCAATATTTGAGAGTTTTATTTCTCTAACTAAAATGTCCTTACTTTTCCCAAGAAGTCGTTTCCTTTTCAGGAAATCTAGGATGATAAAGCATTTGGAAAGAAACCTTTAGTTAGAAGCCATATTTATCAAGATTGGGCTGACAAGGGCGTCAGCACCCCTCTCAACTCATATAACAAGCTTCTTTTTTTCCCCCTTTTCCTTTTACATTTTTTAATATTTTTATTTTTTTTAAATTCTTGTAATTTTCTAAGGAAAAAAGTTACATCATGATTACAACCTCACACCGTGAGGTTGAGAAGTTGAAGTTAATGGAACTAAAACATAAACTTTAAAAAAAAATCTTTTCGTGTAAACATTTGTAAAATTATCTGGAAATGTTAAATCAAGTAGTTTTGGTCATTAAGGTTAGTTACGTCATCATGACTTTGCATTTAATACGTGATACTAAACTTGTGAAGAAGATAGATATCGGTACTATATTAGTTTAATAGGACTATTTTTTATTTGATGTAGCCACAATATTATTGGGTGGTAAACATGTTTTGTTTTGGTGGTGATAATAAAATATTATATTATACTCTTATTACTGACTTTTTCTTTTATAAAGATTAATTATGTATATATACTAACATTTATAGCTGCATCTCTGTTCGCTTGACGCATGAATACATTAAAGTAGTTCCAGTAAATTTACTAGCACTCACTTCAGTGGCCGAATAGTCTAAGGCGTCATTCTCGTGTTAGATTGGCCTGCTGAGGACGGGGAGATCGGGGTTCGAATCTTGGTCAGGTCTAATGAGGGTGGTTTTTCCTAAATTGTGTCTCATTCTCCTTCCACGCGAATGCGTGTAGATTTCTTCTATAATGCTTCATTCTTCATACAATAACGTAACTATCATATATTATTCGAATAACTTCAACAGATGGTAGGAAGCCGGGATAAAAAATAAATAAAAAACTTTGCTAGCAGTCAGATAAAGACCTATGAAAATTGGACTGAGTATTTGGCACATTTTGTTAAAACTTTGCCAACTAAGTATTTATATTTACTATGGATATTCAGTAAGGGCTTTTAATCAAACTGATTAAACACTACTTACAAACCACAGTTTTACTACTGTTAATTTATTACTGTGAGAGCAAACCCCCAATTTAACCAATCACAAACTATTCGGCCACGGTGCGAATCGAACTTAAAAATCTTAGCTGAATAACCAAGCCTTACTACCAGTCATACGTATCCTCATATTCCCTAGAAAAGTAACACCAACAGTTCCGCCGCTCCTGCTGTCCACACCTATTTTATATTCGGTATTCGCGGATTAACTGCTCTCAGGCGATTATTAGTCTTCTTTAATATGTGATAGTTTACCGTCTCTATGTGGAACAATGTTCGTTATTCGCTGTTGTGTATTGTGTCTCTTTGCATTTTGCTACGCTCATTTGTTTTGTTGTTATTTATATTGCCATGGGCCTGTAGGTTTTGTTTATTGTTGTCTAAAATGAAGTGACCGAACAGGGTC
>CABFVX010002328.1:102254-118988 GCA_902151425.1 Timema shepardi | reverse complement strand
CACAATCACCCTACCATTACGCATTAGCGTAAGTGCGTATAACCCGAACGGGTAGTAAGACGCAGTGCTAATAATAATAATAATAAATAAAAATCTCCTTATGAAAATTAGACTGTACCCAAGCTATATTAATCAATATATTATTTTTTAATGAATTACAGGCTGAGATTACCAATAATTAATTATTTTAGATATTTGTGTATTTTGAAGCTACGACAGGCATAGCCTGCCGGCAGTGGAAAATATATTGCTTTGAATAAAAAACTGACCCAGGCCACAAGCTGGAAACAGTAACGGATGTAAAAAAAAATCCTATCTATTTTACTCTCACGTGATTTAGTCATTTTATTTATTTTCCCCTTAAAATAAGTTATTCTTGTAGTTTCGTTTTTTTTTAATAGCCCATTTTAATATATTATGTTTACCCACTTTGGTGCCCGTATAGTCTAAGTCTTTAAAGTCAAATTAGACTAAGTTGCCGATGACAGGGAGATCAAGGTTCGAATCTCGGCCGGATGTATTGAGGGATTTTGATTCTAAAATAGTTTTCCACTCTCCATACATGCAAATGCAGGCACACCTCCTATAAATATAGTCTCCTTCATTCATAAAACCATGAGCGTATAACCAAAACGCGTAGTAAGACGTGGTGCTAAAAAAAAAGTTTGTACATAGTCTATATTTATTCAAATCAAACATCAAAATATATGCTAATGAGACTACTACCACGTTTCTAAAATAAATGTACCATTTTTTTATTGAAATAAAATATAAACTGTTACATAATATGTTACTAGTTATAGTAGTTTCCCTATTAAAACATTAGTTAACTGCAATTGAGCTTTACAAGAGTAGCTGATCTATTTTTTATGTATTCCATATTATCCGAGTTTTTAGTTATTCGAGGCCCACTCAAGCCTGATAACCTTGAATAATCGGGCATTTATTGTACCAATATTAATGTTTCAAAGTAAGGCTTGTTTTTCACCAACGATGAAACATCATCATAAACATCAACTATTTCTAGCATGTAAATGGGTTTGTTTCGTAAAATGCCTCCATTTTGATCTATCCTTACACTATTCTTCCTCTTATAATAGCTTCCATTCTTCTCCTCTCCCTTTCATGTTTACTGTAATCGGCCCGTCCCATCTGTTTCTTGGTATCCATTGCTGTCTTTTCCTACATACTTCTTCTTCATCATACTCTTTGGTATTCTCTACAATACCACCCTCATTACATGACTATACAATCAGCCTTGTGTCCTCTACTATCCCATGTGCTCCCTGTGCCCCCACTTATTCCCCGACAACTTAATTCCTTATCCTGTTTCTTCTCGGGACAACTAACATGCTCCTTACAAACTTCATCCCCATTGTCTCCACTTTCCTTGTCTCTCTTGCATTCATTGTCCATTATTCTGATGCTTAGTGTTACTATGGGAACAAAGTACGCTCTACACAACACGATGAAGTTATCCACTTTAATCATTCCTAAATTATCAATCTAGAACCACAATATAGCCTCAATATAGTTTGGAAACAATGTGTTAGTTCATATAATAATTTGTTTTACTAAAAAATAAATATTTGTTGGTCTGAGTCCGTCACAATGTTTTCATTAAAATAAACGTGAACAGAGAACTGCTAAATTGTCATCAGTTTGGATCAAACTGAATTGTGTCAGTCTCATCGTACAGTTGAACACGGTTATTCGAATAAAAAATCATTTCGTACAATCCTGGTGGAATAACCAGGAAGTTTACTTTAAACAGGCGACCTGGCGGTCTAGGGGTAAGGTGTCAAACTTATGTGCTGGTGGTCCGGGGTTCGATCCTCGGTCATGGCACAGATTTATCTGATGCCAAACCCTTCCTTCACCTCTGACAAGACGTGTATTAATCACAACTTGTGATTGTGGGGAATGCCAGGCCTCCACCGTGGTTCGGANAAACAGGCGACCTGGCGGTCTAGGGGTAAGGTGTCAAACTTATGTGCTGGTGGTCCGGGGTTCGATCCTCGGTCATGGCACAGATTTATCTGATGCCAAACCCTTCCTTCACCTCTGACAAGACGTGTATTAATCACAACTTGTGATTGTGGGGAATGCCAGGCCTCCACCGTGGTTCGGATTCCACGTTAAACTGTAGGTCCTCCATTTCATCTCACAATCACCCTACCATTACACATTAGCGTAAGTGTGCATAACCCGAACGGATAGTAAGATGCAGTGCTAATAATAATAATAGTAATAATAATAATATATTTTAAACAAGACCCACTTTGAGGGTCTCGTAATCGAACTTTCGTGTTTAAGTGGATTTTCGGTGACGGGGAGAGCGGGGTTCAGATCCAGGTCTGATGTAATGAGGGTTTTTAACTGAATTCTTTCCCACTGCTACTTTTCAGGATTAACAGAGTTTGCCTACTCTAAAAGGTTCTATTATAGCATAGGTTTTAAGATAGGGTCATAGTGTAATCCATCAAGGTAAGACTGCAACCTTTCAGGGTAAACTTAGAGTACATGAAGAAGGTACATCACTCAGTTACATTTTAGTTCACGCTCTAATGTAAGGGCTGCTAGCGTGAGTTCAGGAGATATCGACCGTGTTTCACCGCTCCAAAACGTGTTTCAGAGTTTCTTTGAGCGGCCGCTTCGTAAGTCCGACGCTGACAATCTTAGAGACCGGTATGAGGATGCGTATATATACTATATAATGTTGAGACGCGTTAAAGACTCAAGTAGAGCAGCCATTTTGTCTTGAATATCAAACTTATTTTTATTTTATATGTTCTGACACCTTAGTACCCGATGTGAAATATACTAAGGGAGGGGAGGGTGTTAAGAAGGTGTCTACGTGTTGAATTTATTTGGTTGAAAATTCAACAAAGTAAGATCAATCCAAATATAATTAAGTAATAATGATCAAGAATGTGAAGTTTGTTGGGCTTTGACCATGTTCGTATGTAACTTCACCGTTAGGCACTCGGATAAAAGCGTTAGACGTGTCTTATCTCGTTTGCTGGTAACGGGGAGGTCAAGGTTTGAGTCCTGATGGTGTATTTAGATCTATTTTCCGTAACACCCGCCTCGGAGGCGTAGTTGGCTAACGCGCTAGTCGTGTTGAGCTCAACCGCTGAGGACGGGGATATTGAGATTCGAATCTCGGTCGGGTGAACTGGGGAGGGGGGTGCTTCCTAAATGGTTTTCCAATCTCCCTCCACGCGAATGCGGGCTCACTTCGTCTAATTCAACCCTCCCAATTCCTAATCCATTAGCGTAATGAGTACTTAAAGCGTATAACCCGAACGGCTAGTAAGACACGATGATAAATATTATTATTATTATTCATAATGTGTTTTTACCAACCCTTCCTTCACCTTTAACAAGACGTGTATTAATCACAGCTTGTGAATGTGGGGAATGCCAGGCCTCCACCGTGGTCCGGATTCCACGTTAAACTGTAGGTCCTCCATTTCATCTCACAATCAACCTACCATTACACATTAGCGTAAGTGCGTATAACCCGAACGGGTAGTAAGACCGGTGCTAATAATAATAATAATAATAAAATATTACCCTGGCAACACTCCACTCCAATAGTACAGTAGAACTCCGACTATCCAAACTACTAGAACCTACGCTTGTCCGTTTAATAAAATCCAGATAATTGATCTCAGAGAATACCAAAAGAGGATTTCATACTAAAATATCCTATTGAAAATATATTACTAAAAAAAGTATACAACGCATGTACTTACACCACATCCTAAAACTAAATACATATATAGGGTAACAGTACATGTATGTATTTATCAGACAACACAACATGAAAATAAATCTTTAAACCTCTTTATAATACACTAAACTCTGAAAAGTTGGTTAAAAAGTTATTAAAATATTCCCAATTTTTTTTCGCACCATGTCTTACTACCCGTCCGGGTTACACGCCTATGTACTAATTACACAAATGACTTTAGGGATTACTTTACCTTACATCCATTACTATTTCCAGCCTATGGTACGGGTCAGTTTTTTATCCAAGCCATATATTTTCCACTACCGGCTTGCTAGGCCTGCAGTAGCTTCATATATCTTATAATTTAACTTTAGACTAGGACAAGCACAACACCCTGTCCTCAGCCGTTAACTTACCACTATTAAAAGGTAAACTCACATTTCGCCAATGATATATTTTCCGGCCATGCCAGGAATCGAACCCATGACCCTTAGCTCAGTAGACATACACGCTATCAACTGAGCTAAGACGTTGGATATTTTAGGAATTAGAAATGTCATATTTAGAGAAAGTGACCCCACATTTGTATGGAGGGCGAGTGTAAAACCAATTTAGGGGGGGGGGGAGGTAAGCCTAACCTAGTATCGAGCCTTGATCTTTTTCTATCGGAATTCTAATCTAATGTGATAGTATCACTTTAGACCACGTGGCCACAGAAGTGGTTTTCTTCTTCCCCCGAATTTAGCGATAAGCTCTTCTGCGATATGAATGATTTTATAAATTTCATGTAAATATACAACGGAAGCTCTCCTAACATTTCTACCTTACAGCCTACCACCTTTTTATTCCATTTTGGACCATCAAATACCCAGGTCCTGTTCAGTACTACAATATTTACCCCCAACAATGTATATATTGCTCATGAACAGAAGCGTCAACTGGGGTGTCTGCGGTTTTAGGGGTGGGGGGGGGAGGGAAGGGTCATGGACAGCTTTATATAATCCCCCTTCTCCCTTCTCCACGGGAAACTGGACCCTATCGATTGGTTAGTTTAATAATCACCCGTGGGGAGGGGGTAAATCTCTCTAACAACTGTCCATCACACACTATCGTCTATTTACTGAATGACCTGGAACAATTGTTAACCCTACTAAACTCATTAGCTCCATTCCACTCGTCCCGGGCGTTAATAGGACTGCAAGGCGTCGTCAGGCTTTCTCCAGCAGCACAGACAGAGACGTAATACCTACCGTGGGGTACACGCATCGACAAATACATCTTAGAGTCGCGGGAGAAGGCCGGGTTCATATGAATTGACCCCCGACCCCTATCTAAACACCTAACAACTAAGTTATACAACCTACGAAAACAAAGAAAACGGTCCAAATTGAAGTCTTCAAGCTTTAACCACGAGATCACAACACCTTCCAGTCACAGAATCTCAAGACTAAACACTCGATAAAAATAAAACACAGTTCTTCTATAGTAAAAAATACTTACGTACTCTATAACATTAGAAGGTCGAAAGTTCATTACTCTACTTAACAAAAGTACGCCACGTTGAGCCAGTTCTAGCCAATCCACCTCCCCACACCATATTCCTTTCTTTAGCTAGTGCTATCCATCTCCCCTCTCTAAGCCCAATTCTTATCTTGATATAGTTATATCCAGTCCAACTAATTACACCATATTCCTATCTTGAGCTAGTTATACCCAGTCAACCTCTTTATACCCTGTCTCTTTCAAGCTCATTCTAATGTTATCCTCCCATCTGTGTCTAGGTCTTCACAATGGTCTCTTCCCCTTGGGTTTGCCGCTCAATACTAGATTCTCCCATTCGCGCTGCATGTCCTTCCCACCCCACCATAATCCACTCGACTAGATTATCCTAACAATGTCTTGTCACAAGTACAGCGTGTGTAACTCACTATTATGCTCCCTCCGCACCCCAGTAGCCGCATACAGTTTTTGAGCCAACTTTCTTCCTAACAGATGGACATTCAAAAGTATATAATGCTGTCATTCAGCAAACAGACCTCCTGCCTAAAATGATTCACCTTCTTCGCGTTGAATTAAAGGGCCCTTCAAAATAATGGGGGTGAGAAGGAAGGGTCACGTATACGTCTAAAAACTCTAACTAACTGAGAGTAGCCAGGTTCTGTTTTAACTCGACCGTCAGACATTTTGTCTGTTCGGGTACTCACTAGTAACAAAAAAAAATCCTCCAGTACATTTAGTCGTGATTTATACTCCAATCACCTCATCAACAGTGATTCAGTCCACATGAGCCTAGCACTTTAGACCACGATATCACTCGTATGGGTTGTTAATTTATGTGAAATTCGACTACTATTAACTTCAAATAAATAGACAATAAGTTTTTTTTAAATTAATAGCTTATTTAAATTTAGCCTAACCCGCCTCGGTGGCGTAGTTGGCTAACGTGCTAGTCGTGTTGAGCTCGACTGCTAAGGACGGGGAGATCGTGGTTCGAATCTCGGTCGGGTGAACTAGGGGGGTTATTTCCTAAATGGCTTTTCACTCTCCCTCCACGCAAATGCGGATTCACTTCCTCTAATTCAATCTTCCCAATTCCTAATCCATTAGCGTAATTAGTACTTAAAGCGCATAACCCGAACGGTTAGTAAGACGTGGTGCTAAATAATAAAATAATAATATTTTTTTAGCGTAGTTAGCTAAAGCGATTGCTTCGTGGTGAGATAGACTACCGAGGATGGGAAGATTGAGGTTCGAATCGTGCTTGGGTGAACTGGGGGGATTTATCCTAAATTGTTTTCCACTCTCCCTCTACGCAAATGTGGGTTCACATCCTCTATACTCAACCTTCCCAATTCCTATCCCATTTAGAGTAATTAGTACTTAAGAATATAACCCGAGCTGGTAGTAAGACGTGGTGATACATTAAATTAACAGCGTAGAAATGTTTTTGTAAATGTTTATGGGCCTAGTGCCTACATAATTTGATATATTTTATCAGATAATGTTTATTAAATGTATTAAAATGAGTTGATTCAATCCACAATTGAGAATTAACCTGGCATTTGGTTCACCTAAAAATTAAGGTAAGCAGAAAATTTATAGTTAACTAGCTGACCCGGCAAACGTAATTTTTAAGTAATTTCTAGTTATTAATAAAATAGGAATGATTAATAGTTAATATGAGAGTTACACTGAGATAGCAAAATAATAATTGTCAACGCTACTACTACACTTGATGCATAAACAATAATGATGGCCGACAACTGTGTAGGGAGTGAGAGAAGTCTTATTGTGTGAGAGAAACAGGAGACCGGCTTCGTTCTCATCCCTACTCCGTGCTGTTTACTGGGTCAGAAGTGACACCTGTAGACAACTGGCGGGGATAACTAATTAAATGACGATTGATCAGTTATCGACCGGGTAAGAAAAATGATTAAATTACTAAAATGGCTATTAAAAAATAGGGGTTGGTGATAAAAGAGTAAAAATTTAGGGTTGTATGTATTTTTTTAATGCGTCATAATAAAAAAATAAAGATATTAAAAAAATGTCTAAAAATTATAGAAAAATGTTAAGGGTGGACAACCCTTATCACTAAGGGGTATGAAAAATAGATGTTGGCCGATTCTCAGACCTACTCAATATGCTCACAAAATTTCATGAGAATCGGTCAAGCCGTTTCGGAGGAGTACGGGAACGAACATTGTGACACGAGAATTTTATATATAAGATAATGTCAAAATACTTTATAGTGTTTAATTAAATTTATTGTTTATTTATTAATGTGTCAATAAACCTATATGATTTACTTATTGCTCACTTTATTGCTCTTAGAATAACTTATTATTAGTTAACTTTAAAACAAATTATCTTTGGATTAAAAATGTTGTAGTGTGTGTGTGTGTGTGTGTGTGTGTACGTGTTTGCATTATTAATAATGTAAAACTATACTAGGTCTAATTTTTAGTATTCATTGAGTATGTTTAAATTTTGGTTCATCTACCAGTTTGGTACTAAACACACATACACATAATATGTAAATAAATAATTAGGCCTATATAAAATATTATAGACATTTTAGATCGAATTTATAGTGAACCCCCTATAAAAGTTAGCTTTCGGCAGCCTTGGGAACATGTCCCTTTTATAGTCAATTTGGTTCCCTCAATGGGGACGTGGGGGTTGGAGGTGGGGGGGAGGAGGCGGATTGATTTTTTTAAATTAATATTATTTTTAAAATTAATTAAATTTTATCATTGATATTAATATAATATTAGTGCCGATTTCTATAGATCTTAATCATTTTGATCTAGCTAGTATTGGTTCTGAAAATTTAAAAATGACACCTGGACACGGGAATCAAACCCGGGACCCATGTTCAGGTGTCATTTTTAAATTTTCAGAACATGATATCTATATGGAGTAATCCTCACAAAAAAAAAAGCTTTGGCTATTTGATTCTTAGTATTTAGTCATTAAAAATACCCGCATTGGTGGATACGTGGGAAAAGGAGTAAGGAGCTGCTCTGGGTTTGTTGGTTGATGAAGGGGAGGTGGCTGTTTGAATATATACTGAGTGTACTGAGGGTGATTTTTCTTAATTTTATCTACATAAATTGTAAGTACGTGTCAAATTAATTATACCTTACTGTTCCCTGATAAATATGTGTGTATAAATAAGAATGATACATACGAGTATTATTCTGTGAAAGAAAAATAAGCTATTTTTATAAATACTATCATACAATAGAAAACCTTTGCACGAAGACGCATTAAAATTCCAAAAATTTCCAAACGTTAGTTTAAGAAAATTCTATTTTACAAATATACCGTACTCTAAAATAAACTTTAATTAAAGAAATTGAAAAATGTTATAGACAAAGTCTTTGGATAAATTTCCCTCACTTTTCTATATAGAATATTTCACTGCTATGTTTTATTTGATCAAAGTCTTTACATTACTTTAAACTAGCTTTTAATAATAAAACATTAATTAATCTCTTTTGAAGTTATAAATACTCTCACGTCTCACCTGTATTGGTCGTGAAGTTTAAAAGGTCACATATAACACAAGGGGATGAAATGTCCACTCTTTATGAAGAAAATAAACCCTGACACTGTTTACGATGCCATAAAAAGGAAAGAGTTTTTCCCCCCCAGAGATCGTCCCTTTAAGAGAGAGTTATAGCAAACGTCCATTGAAAAATGCTTTTCTATTTACCATAAAGATAAATGTTTGGCGCGTATTTATTTTTCATGAAATCAAACCACTTGTGAAAAAGTTTTGATTACGTAATTTTTATATTGTAATATTTTTACATCATGTTTAGAAACGATTTAAATTAAAAGTGGTGATATATAAACATTTTAAAAAATTAAAATTTTAAGATATAGTTTTAAATAAATTTTGAAAAATCATAGTAAATATATTATTAATTAATGTTAAGCTATGCATCGGGTTTTTGTGTTTTTCCAGTTTATTTAAATGACATTGTTTAAATGTTTGTAAAGAGAAAATATGTTTAGGTTGGTAATTTTGCTAGGTTGAAAAAAATATGTATTTTTGGCAGTAATAAAATTATAATACTTCCTCCTAACATTGTATTTAACTGAAATGACACCATGCATTTGGATAATAATATGGTTTACATTTTAAACATTTTAGTTATTATTTATTGGTTAGTTTCTTATACAAACACATTTTATAAGGTTACCACATTTTGTTTTTAATTATTTTAATATAATTGAAAGCTTTATTGCATTTGAATTCGTTTTATCACACTAATAAACATATTGGCTATCAACACAAACAAACTTAAACTTGTTAGTATTAACATATATTATTAATATTGATACTATTTTAATGAGCTGCTTGATATGATTTTATTTAATTTACCAAGATTTTGCATTAAACTGTTTGTGTTAATTCTCAGTTAAAACACAACTGAAATGAGGTATGCACACAAATCAATTTAGGTAACGATTTATATCTGTGGTATATTCAAAATATGTTCTTGAGGAAGCAAATGAATTAATACTTTCTTAAAATTTCCATGCATAAGCTCAATGTCTTTCTGCAAAATATCAAACTTATTTAACATCTCCTTACTTATGGGTTTCTGTGAGAAGTTTGAATAGGTTTCCCCATTTATTTGCTGTTTAATTTCGACCAGCTCATTTTTAATACTCATCAAAAGCCCTAAAGTATTATTTTCCTCTTGTTGCAATTCTTTCTCAGCTTTGATCAGCTTGCTACTTTCCACGGCACCATTTTGCATACGAGTCAATTTCCCGTCAGAAAGCTCACATAACTTCTGATAAACGTCTTGCAAAGTGTATTCCGTGTCAAATTTTTTATTCTCGACGGCCAATGAAATTATAGCTGCGCTGACGTCATCTTTCAGAATCTTAGAAAGATCTTTGACTGTTCTTCCAGGGTAGATCTTGTAAATAGTTTTGACAGACCTTAATTTCCTCAACCATTGGGACATCCTAATTGGAAGGTAAAAGAGGAGGGCGTCATTGTAGAGGAGGAACTCCAGCATCCTGAGGAAGTCCACCTGCTTGCGAAGTCTCCCTATAAGACCTTTGCTCTCGAGAACGTTAATGTCACTGACGGCCATACCAACCATCAGGTTCATGAGGACAATGCTTACCAGTAGCAGGAAGAGTAGGAAGGTCAGGCGACTGGCAAGCTGAAAAGGACCTGGGTAGGAGTCGAATATGTCACCGTACTCAAACTCGTTCATCATCATAACGATGAGTTTCATCATAGAGTCCCAAGGTGTGGAGAAAGGGGCTTGACCTCTGAATTGGATCATGAAGCTCATGGTGAATCCGATGAATAAAAAAGTAAATGTTAGGAACACCTTAAACACAATCAAATATATATAAGTTATAAAACCTTCACTAAATTAGCTATTACCAGTTTACAAAATGAATAGTTCAACACATCCGCACATTATAATCATAAATAAACTTTTCATGGTAAATAAAATGTACATACATATGATGTTTGTGTTTCGTGTACATATACACACGGTTTTACTGACACCAGTAACTGAGTGGTCTAAGGCGTTAGACTCACATTGCATAAGGTAGCCAGTAACAGGAATGTTTGGGTTTTAATGCAAATCGTATATACTGGAGGTTTTTTTGTAAGAAAATGATGTATCACTCCATTTCTTCCCACTGATCCCCTAAACTACTCTCATCTCTATTATAATAAATGATTAGCTGCTAATAACTATTATTTTTAATATGTTAGTAAAAATATAACTGGTTTTCAAAATTACACAATTAATTAAGTATTGGGAATAAGTCGTGTCAAATAAAACCTAATTATATCTAGGTGCGCTATTAAGTGAGTGAGCTAGGCGTACCTTGAATACATTCGTGGCGACCTTGAAGAACATGAGCACGTAGTATCCCCAGTAGGGTTGCCGGGACAGCAGGAACATGAACTCTGTCCAGGCGATGAGCACCGCCGCCGCCGCGACGTCCCGTCTCCAATCAGACGCCGCGTCCCCTCTGTCCACCAATGCCGTCGTGGTAGACAACACAAAGCAGCTCCACTTGAGCCAGGATTCCATCTCCGACAGGTAATACTTGGGGAATTGCAGCGCATGCGCAAATTCCTGACGCACATAACAGAATATGGAAATCTTTTTTAGTACCGTGCCGTACTAATGGTTTGGGTTATTCACATATGTACTATTCAGTACACACGACTGGGATTCGAGACCTGATATTCGCGTCTTCAGCATGTGATGCTTTAGAAATTAGATAATGTTAGATAGTTCACTATCATAGGTTGGTATATTGGTGTATGTAACTTAGCCTAAAGTTAAACTTTACATTCCTATGACTTCGACCATGTTAACATTCTCTCTCTCAACCAGGGTCTAAACCCACTCCCCCTGGAGGTTGTTGAATCATTGCGACATCCAAATCATATAAAGCACGTCTAATACCTACTGATAATAATCAACATAGATCGACAAAAACAAAATAAAAAAAAGTTAAAGTGGAAGAAATGACTTAGATGAGACAAGTATATTCCATTCACCGTAGAAATTGACTCTGAAAGGCCTTTTTCTCTACCATAAATCTACTATATAGTAAGATATTGGTAGAAAAAAAGACCTTTCAGAGAGGAATTCCTACCGTGAATGGAATATAGCTACCACTTTACACAATTCCAATAATTTTATAAGAGTATTTGAGCCAAAGTAAGATATGGATACAGATGTACTGTACTCGCCTGCAAGAAGAACAATCCAAGAAATATGAGGACGACAGCCCTTAAAAAGGCAACACTAAACCAAGATGGCAGTGACTCTCCTTTGTCCGGGTAGCAGTACAGGGCTGTACAAAGGACCGTCAAGGCCACAACGAAAATAGCAAAGACCACCAGGATCACGTAGAACATGAAGCTCAGCTTCCTCCACTTGAGGTATAAGAAACTTTGGACCAGCGGGTGCAGCAACAGCTCGTATTGCTTGTATTGATTACCGGTATCTACCAGAGAGCACAGGACCTTCATCTGACCCCCGCGTTGGTTCAGAGGCACCAATACATCGTAGTTGACGGTTATTTCACACTCGGGGTCGTTGATCGGATGGTCATTCATCTTTATCGATGAGTCAAAGGTATCCCCCAAGAACGATATAGGTTGTGGGATGTTATGGACGATGTAGTCCATCGCGGTCTTACGCTGGTTATCCACGGTCCTGATCTCGGCGGAGAGGTCAGCGCCAGCGTCAACGAGGACACGGGCGCACTCCCGCTGCCCGTGCTTGCTCGCAACGTGGAGCGGCGTCCTATTGAAGGCGTCCTCCTCGTCGCGAGAGTCTGGGTCGTGTTGGAGCAGGACGCGGACTACCGCCGTATAACCAGCGTTAGCGGCGAGGTGGATCGCCGTCGACTCTTTAAGTCTGTTGGTGTGTATCGTGACGTCGCAGCCGGCATCGAGGAGTTTCTTGACGCACTCGAAGTGTCCCGCCCGCGCGGCGACGTGGAGGGGCGTCTCTCCAGATTCCGCTGACTTGGTATCTAGGAGTTCAGGGTGCGATCGGAGTGCGGCTTTCAGTAGAGCCTCGAGGATATCGGGAGAGTCTCTCCTTGCTGCCTGGTGCAGGACCGTGGATTTATCTGGGAGAATCACTGACACGTCGGCGTCAGCCATCAGCAGGAGCTCCACACATTTCAAACTGCTGGTGCGTATTGCCAGGTTGAGGGGTGTGGCGCCATTGTTATCCGTCAGGTTGACAGTCTAAATAATTACATAATTATTAATTATGGTTGTCTGTTGGAGTGAAGTAAATTTTTTAAACATTTCATAATAATTGATGTTAGTCAAGCTGAAAATCTAAATTAGGGCAGAGTTGTTGAATTTGGTCCATTATGATTTCTGAAGGATTGTAGCCTATACGATTCGAGTTTAATGAGCTAAGATTGAGATTAGATTATAAATTGAAAGTCTTGGATTCCCACAGGCATACAACTTAACTTACGGTGGAGTTGATGTCCGGCATGCTGATGAACTCTTCCAGAATGTCTTCACTGCCACTTTCGGCTGCCAGATGGAGAGGAGTGGCTCCTGTGTCCCTCGCCCGAACGGATAGGTCGGCGCCCACCTCCAAGAGTACACACACCCCTTCCAGCCAGTTTGCCATCACAGCCTGGTGGAGTGGCGTCTGTCCGTGAGTATCCCATAAGTCCACGATGGACACTTCCGCTGTGTTGTATTCCTCGAAGACACACAGTATCGTTATTTTAATGTGGGGAGGGCTTTAATTCGTAATTTAATTCATTATTTTATGTTCATATACAGGCAATACTACTCGTACATTCCAATTTTCGTAAGAAGGAACTTTTAGAATAAAACACCTTTTTTGCTGTCAACATTGATACCATTTTTTAATTATAGGTGTGTTTTTAGCACCCGTTCGGATTATACGCCTTTGTATTGATGCTGTTAAGGAGATAGGAATTAGGAAGGTTGAATTTAGAGGAAATGTGCCCTGATTTGCGGGAGAAAGAGTAGGAAACCATTTAGGAAAACCACTTTTAATACAGCTGGCTGTATTAACCACGTTCTCCCCATTATTGTCAGTCTAATCTATAACAAGAGTGACTTCTTATAACATGTGGCCCCCGAAGTTGGCACTATTAGTGTTATTCTATGAGTATTGATAATATATATCAAAATTGACAGCTAGATATAACATAACTTTACGTATGAATACATGAAAGTAGATATAGACACTTTTATAGCAGTCAGATAATAAATGTCTTTCCCACTGCTTGGAGGGAAGAGTGGGAAATTACTTACCATCTTCAGTAACTTTGGGATGGCATTCAAACTCCGACCTTACCGTCACAATCAAACCAGTCTTGATGAGTCTGACATTTAGTCAGCGTGTCCATCGATGGGAGTATATCTTAAGCAACGCGTGGTGTTAATTATGTCGGCAAAATGGTGAGCAACTTACTTGCAGCAAAACCTTCAAAGGCGCTTCCATTTGTCTGGACACAGCGAGGTGTACTGGGGTGGCACCTTGGAGATCAAACACTGCAGGGGGTATCTCCGCTTCAGCCAGACGTTTGATGGCCTCCAGGTCTCTCATGGCTACCGCCGCGTGGACGGGGGTGGTGCGGTGACGCTGCTCCACCCCGGACTCACCGACCGTCGTCTTGGCCTCGGCTTCCAGTAGGACCTCGATCACCGCGTGGAGGCTGCCGTCAAAACACGTCGGAGGATTTATGGTCATGAGAAAACAATCCTACGATGACAACTCATAGGTTCATGAACCACAAAGGACACAAACTATGAAACCTATGCCAGTATTTAATGCTGAATTTTTGCCACAAGAAAATCCTAGTGTCATATAATTTGTGCCATCATTGTTTTTGGGAAAACATCAAAACACTCTGGGTGCTGCCAACTTCACGTAGCAGCACCCATAATGGTACAAATTATTAAACCTATGCCAATATTTAATGCTGAATTGGTGCCACAAGAATAGCTTATCCGCATAATTTGTGTGAAAATACCAATCACATCGAGCTCAGAAATACAACTTAACATATTTTATCTACTGTACATATCAATAGGAGAAACAATATTAGAGGTTCTCTGACCACAAAAATAATACAACAATCCTCTTATGACGACAATCTCATTGATTTCAGAAATACAACTCAACATCTCTCATTTATTGTATTTCTAAAGAGTGAAGAAAATATATCAAATTTCCTCTCACCACAAACACAATACAATAGTCCTCCCACAACAATCTCATTGAGTTCAGTAATACAATTCTACATATTTAATTTATTGTATATCTTAAGAGAAGAAAACATACCAGATTGTCTCTGTTCGCAAGTATGGGAAAACAATCCTAGCACAACTTCATTTCTATCTGTGATACAAACAAATTATTTAATTAGTTCTGTATCTTAAGAATGAATACAAAAAAGGCGATATTTAGAATATATTAGCCCGCATTGGTGGCCACGTGGACCATAACGTCTAGTCAGGCCCGGTTTTATGATGACTAACAGGATATAGTTTGAATCCCGGTCATGCTTACTACGGCTCGTTTTTCCTCAAAATATATTGTGCAAACGTTCACTTCTAACGTAATATTTAATTCTAAGATGTGTTGTTTCAAAGTATGTTTCACACCAAAATAAAGTCGAAAGATTCCAACAGTGTTCTTTTTCCTTAACTACCCTATAGTTTGAGTTTTTTTTAAATAAATGGTAACGTCACAAAGCATAAATTCTTTCTTTCTCTTTAATCTTAAAATAGAACCCACTACTAAAAACCTGTGAAAATAAATAATATACACTGCACTAAAGAGTATAAATATAATAATATACATTGATACAGAAACGTAAAAAAAGGAGTATCTCGGTCCACCAAAGAACATAAAATTCAATTTCATATTTTCAAGTATTACATAAAAAATGTACATAATATATGCTTGCTTATAGCTAAGAAATCATTGGTTTTATGAAAATTTATTCCAAATTATATTTTTTTAAATTTTAACAGTACCACCACTTTATAATGATAAGTTATTTTGTATCTCAAGTAGTTGAGAATAGACTATCAAAGTTTGTAAATTTTGCTAATATAAGGGGCTCGTAATAATTTTCATGGGAAAACAAAAGCTGCCATTTTGTTTTTAATGTTAAACAATGCCCAGTACAAAATTTAACTAAATATTTTTGGGTGTATTTTTAGAAAATATTTTTCTTTTAAATTTCGCCCTTCATTAAACCAACCTTATTTTTAATTTTGTACATCTAATTCCTAAAATCCCTCTGGGGGATCTTGTGAAAACTCTAGAAATAAAGTTGTAACATAATTGGTTTAATTGTTTCGGTAATAGTCCGAGATACACACAGACGGCATCGCAAAAAACACTTTTTATGTTTCAAGGTGTCATGAAATATCGACATTCATCAAAATATAATTTTTAAATTTTTTGACAATAACAATGATTTTATCTTCGAGGGGTCAAGATAAAGTAAAAATGTATGAAAAGTAACATTAACTAATTTTCAGTGACTTTTTAAGCATCTTTACTTGATTAAAAAAGGCTCTAGATGTAGCCTTCCTCTAACCAATACTGTAATCATTTTTTAAGGGTTCACAAAAGAAAATTTTAAGATATTTGAGAACTAGCAACGTGTTTTTCTCTTTACCTTGATAATAGGTTTCGTAGTTTACTTTTCCCTCTTTCTTATTGATAATACAAAGGGTGGCTGTAGATGAATAGTGAAAGGGAGAATAAGCTTAGACAGTCTAGAAGAGTAGATCCATAAAACGACACAGACCGTTATATTTTAAACCGTGTGGCCTGGCAGAAATTAATACTTTCTCACTGATCGAAGGGCCGCCTTAAACACTAACTTGAATTTGCTATCATTATAACAAGGCCGTAGTCAGGGAGGTGTTCTGGGGTTCAACCCCCCCCCCC
>CABFVX010002328.1:78722-102247 GCA_902151425.1 Timema shepardi | reverse complement strand
GTTAGTTAACATTTGTTTTCTCGCAGGAAGGTTAACACAATCACGTGTGGTACTTTGTTACAAGATTTAAAGCTCAATGTTCACACAATTGTAAGAAGAAGAAAAAGTTACAAACAAGTCCGTAGCCAGGGAGGATTGGGGGTTCAACCCCCCTCCCTCCCAAATTTTATGAACAAAATATATATTTACTTTATTTACGATTCAAACACTATCTATTATTATTATTATTATTATTATTAGCACCGCGTCTTACTACCCGTTAGGGTTATACGCACTTACGCTAATGTGTAACGGTAGGGTGATTGTGAGATGAAATGGAGGACCTACAGTTTAACGTGGAATCCGAACCATGGTGGAGGCCTGGCATTCCTCACATTAACAAGATATCTTGTCATAGGTGAAGGAAGGGATTGGTTATCAGATAAATCTTTGCCGGGACCGGGGATCGAACCCCGAACGCCAGCATAGAAGTCTGACACCTTACCCCTAGACCACCAGGTCACCTTCAAACACTATCAAAATTAAGGTACACATACAAATTAGGGGGCTATACTACCATAAAAAAAACACTTCAGAGAGCTTCTAGAGGTGTTTAATATTCAGAAATTTTCCTAGCCTTCCGCAATTGGGGGATGTTCCCATCGAAAAGCACCCCCACCCCCACCCCTGAAATTATTGGCTGGCTGCAGCCTTGCATTAAAATAATTATCAAATGTACTTAGCATTCACCCCAGTCAGTGCATACGGACTCAAAAATTGTAATTGTAATTGCGTACCTGCCCTCTTCACGATGGATGTCTTGCAGAAGTTTCTCCCCTACAACATCCAGAGGTGTGAGTCCCAGCTCGTCTCCAGTGTTCACCCCCCCTCCTGCCGCCAGAAGGCTCTTGGTACAGGCCAAGTTGGATCTTTGAGAAGCTACGTGCAGGGGCGTACTTCCATGCTCCAATGTAGGTAACTGACGAGAAATAGAATACGTTTACTTTTGCTATTCGAACACAAGAAGTGGGGAATTTTGGATGTGAATCTTTTGCTTAGTACTCCAACATTTTACTATGGGCAAACTTGGCTCAGAAACTAGAAAACATTTAATGACAAAATAAATCTTCTTCTTCTTCAAAAATCAACAACCCGAAGGTTGGTTTGCTGTAATTTATATCCATCTGCGGCTGGATAGGAACTCAGCCTTTCGGCTGGTTTGTGCTACCTGCACCATCTGGTAGAAAATCCATGCACAAGGGAAGTTCGGGAAAATGTTGGGGTTCCCCGTTGCCTTCCACATTGAATTTCTATGAGCAAGCGTAAGAGGGCATACCAAACTTTGCCGAAAATATATTTCCACATACATTACTGGTTTCCTTGATATGCCACAGTCGCCAAGGGACCGATGGCGTTACTTCAACTCCAAAGGATGGATTTTTATCACTAAAGAAAACTCTACTGACTTCGGATGGGACTGAATCCATGGACATGGAGGTCATAGGTGAGGACTTTACCCCAAGACCTGTGAGATCAACGTCAAAGGAAATAAAATTTAATAGTCTTTACATTATTGTAAAAGTCTAGTCCTACTAGAAATATTATTCTTGCGTTTTTATCGTGGATAAGACTGTATTTTTCTCTCTTTAATCCAACCATACACATTTATATGGACTAACTTTTACACGAATCAATTAGGATAGTCGGAGTTCTACTTTATTATTGAAATAAAATTGTAGTTTATTAATTTTAACTTTAATTAGCAATCAAATTATATTCCAGTAGGCATATTCATCCAATGTATCCAATACAGGGCCTGAAAATGATAATTGCTAGGACCAATTTCTTTACGTGTCTGAATTTATTGACAAAATAAATAACTTTTTCGTTTTCTTATCTTGCTTAGAAAAGTGAAAGCAATAACTTTTTTTGTCACCTTTAAATGATAAGCCCATCATCCATAAATATCGCAAACACCAATAAAATATTAACGTAATATTATATTTGCGTTTATCTTTGATGCTAACATTATTCTGCTCGTCCTTAACTATGTGAGATATAATTATTCTACTCGTCACTAACTACTTGAGATGTAATTATTCTGCTCGTTATTAGCTATTTGAAATATATTAATCTCGTCATTGTCTACGTAAATTAGAATTCTTCTGTTCGTCATTAGCTACTTGAGATATAATCCTTTTGATCGTCATTAACTACTTAAGATATAATAATTCTGCTAGTTTTTAGCTACATGAGAAATAATTATTCTGCCCGTCATTAGCTAAGTTTGCTAATATTATATCGTTCGTAATTATGTGTGTGCACATAATATAACTTAATATAATTGTTTGTATAAATTCCAGAGACTAAGTGAACATTACTAGATAGCAGAATAAAATTATATTTAAATACTAACAGAAGTAACCAGCGTTGATCTGAGTAGCCATGGAATTTATTGTGTGGTTACCCCTGGCAATTCTCTAATTTGTTCAGAAAGATAAAAACTAGTTTTATATATTCTGATTTTATTTCTTCTGACCTAGTTTTCAATTAATTCAAATCAATCTAATCCAAAACTTAAAATTCTTACTGCGAGGTGCACATAAACTACACATTTTTGAATTTCAGACCTATGCGTGCAATAAATATCACGCAAAACTCAAGACAGACAAACACACATGCAAACAAGCACTTCATTTTACTAATATATAAATAGATATAGGCCTAGAATATATCGTGCAAATAGTTTTTATAAACAAGTACAAACTTAGTATGGATATTTTTTTATGTTATATCAATTATTGTTATGACTGTATGTGTATACTTTGCTTCGTTGCAAACTAAAAATGTAAGTTATTATAATTATAGGTTATGTATATGAGAAAATACAAGACTTAACCGCGTCATCAAAAACTTATTATTAAGTCCAGTTCCTGACTATCGGTACAAACCAGAATTTTTAGATTCAGACAAAGCCTAATGTAAAATTGAATCAAGTGTTTGCTATAACCCACCAATTTCTTGATGGCGTTGTGGGTGTGATGGCAGGAATCCTTCCATTCTTCAGACACTGGAGCTTGGTTCTCTGCAGACGATGCCGATACAGGTTGGTTGACAAGTTCCGAGCACCTCCGTATCACCTCGTTTGTAGTCCCTTCGTCACCTCCCCAAACGGCGAAATGCAACAGGGAACGGCCCTGCAAAGAGCATATCATCCATCTCACGCACCAACGCATAAGGGAATTGCTAATTTTGTTTTACGTCTCACGCAATATCTTAGGCGTTACTTATTAGACCTCCTGTTTATTTTATATCAATAGGTCTTTCTACTCAACTACCACTCCTTTATCCAACATTATTAGGAGCGGCCCTGGATGGAGCATTTCATTTATCTCATTCAAACAAAGCAAATAGCAATTGTTTATTTAATTTACGTTGAAGCTGTTACTTATTCGATACCTCCTAGTTATTCTGTGTATCTGATACCTGTAGGTCTCTAAGCTAAGCTTCTGCTCTCTTATCCAACATTATTAGGAGCGGACCTGGAAGGAACATTTCATTTATCTCATGCAACAAAGCAAATAACAATTGTTTATTTAATTTACGTTGAAGCTTTTACTTATTCGATACCCCCTAGTTATTCTGTGTATCTGATACCTGTAGGTCTCCAAGCCAAGTTTCTGCTCTCTTATCCAACATTATTAGGAGTGGACCTGAAAGGAGCATTTCATTTATCTCGTGCAACAAAGCAAATAACAATGGTTTATTTAATTTACGTAGCTTTCACTTATTCGATACCTCCTAGTTATTCTGTGTATCTGATACCTGTAGATCTCTAGACTGAGCTTCTGCTCCCCTTTCCAATAGCAGGGAGAGGATGTCACAGTGCCCCAGAAGAGCGGCCACGTGGGTTGCAGCGGTCCGCGTGGGGACACAGGTAGCGTTAGGGTTCGCCCCGTGCTGGATACTCCTGCGTCACAGATAGATTCATATGTATCATGCATTTATATATAGATAGTTGATTTTCTTACGAATGGTCATTTGAAGTATACTTTTAAAAGTATACCTGAGATTATTCATTTCCTGTCAGTATTGATGACATTTACAATATTATTAGTATTATTTTATAAGAATTGATAATATTTATCAAAAGTGACCACTTCAAATAACATCATTTATCTTATGAATACGTTACCGTAGATATAGTACCTTTTCCTAGTGGCCAGATGTATTCATTCGAAAGAAAATGAGCGTACATATATTATATTTATAGAACAATGAACGGATGGATGAATAGATAAGTGTATTTATCTTACTTTTTTTTACTATTTAAATATTTCAAGTTCATTAGTAGCCACAATAAAATAAATTTTATTTTCATACTTTTTAGCAAGTTGACTATTTAATGAATGAATCTACGATATATTAGATAGAGGAGAGGCTTACAGGAAGTTAAACCTCCTTGGGATATAACCACAGTTAATAGTATATGAAAAAACAAAATGCAGAGGATCCGATAATGATTTTGACCTTGACATCCTGACAGTACGATAGTGTACGCCTTTGTCCACGCGCCTACCGTTTCGAGTATATTTCCGATGAAAGAGTGAGTCTGGGATCACCTCAATGACGCGGCAATTGCGACCAATACTTTCCTCAATACCTATTAGTTATCACCTTCCTGTACCACAAGCAATAGGTCCGTTTTGAATTCGTCCTGCCACCTGTATTTCCTTATTTCTCTTTCTCTGAATCCCCGTCATTTCTTATACAGCAACACTTACCCTCTGACATCAACGTGAAGGAAATCTACTTCAACATTTCGTTGTAAGCCTTCATGCAAGCCGAGCAACAGTTTCAATCACCTTCCTGTACCCCAAACAACATTTCTGTATTGAGGCTTTCCTGCTACCTGTGTTTCATTCTCTGCCTATGCATTCCCGTCACGTCCTTCCCAGAAACCTTCACCCTAAGACATTATAACAGGGAATACTCACCTCAACACTTCCTGGTAATCACCTTCCTGTACCCCGATCAACAGTTCCGTATTGAGCCTTTCCTGCCGCCTATGTGTTCTTCTCTGCCTCTGCATCCCTGCCATGTCCTGACCGGAAACCCTCACCTTCTGCCACCACCGTTCTTTCTTCCGGTTACCGTTGCGCATCTTCGGAGGGAATTCTGTAGGGGCGGACAAGTGGATATCTCCCGGCGAAGCGGGTGCGAGGAAATCCCCGGACCCACGCGGCGACTCTGGGTGGTAATCCACCAGGGGATAGGTGTTATAGCGAGGGTAGTCATCGGCCAAAGTTGGGGAGGGGGTGATGATGGAAGAGATGTCGCTGTAAGGTGTGGAGAGCTGCGTGTCGTCGTTGGCTGGACGCAGGAGAGGAAGGTCCAGGGTGTTTGGGGGTTTTACGGTGGCTTGGTCTGCCCTTTCAGTGCCGAGTTGTGATTCCACATCACTGTCAGATATAGGCTGGTAGTTTATCTGTAGTAACAGTTAATTTTAGTATTACTATTTGGGTGACCTGGTAGTCTAGGGGTAAGGTGTCAGACTTCTGTGTTGCGGGTCCGGGGTTCAATCCTCAGTACCAGCACAGATTTATCTGATTGCTAAACTCTTCCTTCACCTCTGACAAGACGTGTATTAATCACAACTTGTGAATGTTTCGAAAGCCAGGCCTCCACCGTGGTTCGGATCCCACGTTAAGCTGTAGGTCCTCCATTTCATCTCACAATCACCCTACCATAACACATTAGCGTAAGTGCATATAATCCGAACGGGTAGTAATACGCGGTGCTAATAATGAAAATAATAAGTACTACTATTATTCGATGAACCATTTCATTTAGAGTGTTTTCTTTGTTTAGTATTTTTTTTCAGGTACACACCTCATCCCATCTTACTACCCGTCAAGGTTAGCCGCATACTTACGTTAACTGGATAACTAGGAATGGTAAATATAGAATTTTTAGAGAATGTGTATTCGCATTTGTGGGGGGAGTGAATGGGCAGTAATTTAGGAATACATCTTAAGTACGCCAAGCTTGGTTTGTAATCCTAAGCTTCCCATCGGCGCCAAACTAGAGGGAGTCCACCTTCTTGCGAAGTCTCCCAACATCATAGTCCGCATGTCCCCCCTATATGAGGTCCGCCCCTTCCCCTCTTCTTACCCGCCACAACTATAAAAGGAGCTAGATCAGTATACTATTTTCAAACCAGCTATGGCCAGGACTTAAATACTTGAGAGAATATAATACATTAGTAGGTCTCCATGAACGAGAGGTTGTATAAAGGTTGACTACAAGCGAGAAATTGCCACGCAGACATTCAGCTATAACGTAATAATTAATTATACGATGGTTTATTTAAAAATATGGCTCACGCCAAAATAATGTCGAAAGATTTCAACAGGGCTCTTTTTCCTTAACAAAACCTAGACCTTAAGTTTTATTAAAATAAAAAAAGGATTGAAAATGTAATATTAGCTCATTTTCAATGACTTTATAGCAATATTGTATAGAGTCAATATAGAAAATTTTAAAATATTTGAGAACTAGCAGTGAGTTTTCCTCTTTACCTTTAAATTATAAGTTTCGTAGTTTTCTTTTTCCTCTTTTTCACTAACATAACAATGAACCGTTGTTGGTAAAGGGTTAAAAGGAGTATAAGCTTTGACAGAATAGAGAATGAGTTCCGGAAAACGACACAGACCATTGTATTTTAAGCGTTTTGGCCTTTCGAGATTGATATTGTCTCGCTGACAGAGGCGGCCACCTTAAGAACCCGTCTCAGATTCATTTAACCAGGCTATTATATACAAGATTACATTCGAACCAGAAAACGTACCGAAGTGCAATTTTTTTATAGACAAAAGTGAAATTTGTATCGGTACAGTAGTTTTCCAATATTGTTTTTTAAAATTATTATATAAATATAAAATATCGTATTTTGAACCAACTAATTATAAAAGACATGGATTATAAAATGATTCAATTCTAGAAAAGAGAGAAAATCAATTTCCTTGATTGTTGATAATTCTTCACTGCAACAGAGAAAACTGAAATTATCCGATAATATTTTTTCAGATCACGTCAGAAATCGAACCTAAGACACTTATCTCGGTAAGTAAATGCACTTATTAATAGCCGAACTAAGTTGTATCGCCCTAAGAAATTGAAATAATTGTATTTAGAAATTTAAAATACTAGTAAAACCCCCAAAAATACATACTGAATTATCTATATTTTTAAAGTATTAAGCACTTAAGTTCTACTCAACTAATTGTCCCTTAAATTTTCTAAATATAAACGTATAAACTGCGGTTGTCCCCCAAATTTTCAAAGTATTCAAAGAAAGAAACTTTTAATTTTGGACAAAGAGTATTTTTAAGTTTATAAGTTTTAAAGGCTACAGTTGAGATTTGTCATTGAAAAATTGACTCGTGATGAGTTAACGAGCCACCTAGTTACGTGTAGATGAATGGAATTTATATATATATATATATATATATATAAATAATATGGAAGAAGTTACAGATACGAATGATCTAATACAACGAGAAGGATAATATAAATTGAACTCAAAAGTAAAAAAGGGGTTCAATCATTTTGTAAACTAAATTACACACAGGCTATATCAAAAGAGATGTAGGTTGAATATTTACTCACCTCTTCACTCATTTTATTATGTGTAAAAAAAAAATAGAATAGAAGCCCACTTTCACGATATACTAATATCTTCGGCCACCGAATCACATCTGCTTTGCTTATTTTCCTAATCTGTTACTCACCTGCTTATTTGAACTCGCTATCGTAAAAGGAAGAGATAAGATAAGATTTAAAATAGCCTTTTGAAAAACTAAATATTAACTTATACAAGTGAATTCTAATTAGGGAGGTGGATTTAAGCTAGATAATGAATGCACAACTTTTATCCCTACACAATTTAATATGATTAAAATATATATATTATAAAGGAGGCAAAGGTACCGGATCGAACCCGGTATTCTTGACTTATCGCCAGTGTTATACCACTGAACATCAACACACAGATAATAGATAATTGTAATTATGACACTGTCTATATGGTGTAAACCACAATTGAGTTAATTTAAATTAGTTGAAAAATAACCCCTAACCACGAGAATAAAACTCGAGACCTTTGGCATAGATCCCTGATGCTCTACCACTTTGATAATCAGAATTCATCCCATGTTCAGAGTAATTCTTCACTCATAGTCTAAGACTAAGTCTGTGATAGTCATGTGGAAATCATCAGCTGCATATGAACAAACAAACGTATCTATCTATAACTATCAGATACCACAGCCGTCTGTGTCTTGGGTTCAATTCCCATGTCCAGGTGTAATTTGCCATTAATTTAAATTAATTCTACCACTAAGATAGCCAAGTCCCTTTTAGGCTTAGGACCATTCATTGTTATTTAAGGCAGGGTTCGTGATGGACGTGTGAGTACGCCGGATTTATTAGTAGCTATCAGAAATACAGCCACTGGTAACTCGGGGTTGACATTATTTAATGCCCCCCAAGTATTAAATGTAAGCCCCGTTTAACCTGAAAGGCAGTTTTATGATCCTGACGAATTACACTATGGTCCTATCATATAAACTACTTCATAGTATAATCTGTAAAGGTAAGACAAAATTATTTCAATATAAATAGAGTGATCGTTGTTTGCGTTTACGTTGGGAGGGATGAAAGGGGATTTTTTTTTCTGCAGTAAATACGTTTAGTTTGAATATCTATTTATAATAAACTTAACATTTATAGTATATTTGTCGCGGGTATCCCGAAATTTTATGAGAACATTTTCTCTACATCTAAAAAGTTTCTGTCCAAACGCCAGCGTGTCTTTGACAGATATTCAGGAACTGTTAAAATTACTATATGCATAAAACTAAACTATACTTATTTACTTAAATAATATTTTATTTATTTGGTCCAAAATACAGTTGTAATAAAAAAAAATAAAAAAAAAAAATACTGGTCTTAGCTCGTGCCTTATTCCATTCCACCTTAAACAAAATTAATTGAAACAATATCTTTTAAAACTTTATTTAAAGAAATACTTGTGTGCATAGGTATATTTTTTACTAAATTAAATTTTAATTAATTGGGTTTAATATTGCATAACATGTTAAGTATGAAATAAATATGGGTAGATTGTAATTGTCGCATTGGTGTTCTAAGTTCAGTGACAAAAGGAATTGACCTGTCGTAAGACGAACACCTAATACATCTATTACTGTTTACAGCCTGTAACCTGGGTAACTTTTTTATTCAAGCCATATATTTTTCCCTACCGGATTGTTAGGCCTATCTTAGCTTCATATACCTTAGGATCTAACTTAAGACTAGGACAGGTACAACATCTAGTCCTCGGCCGTTAATTTATCATTGTGGAAGTATAAACCCACATTTAACCAATGATACAATTTTCGGCCTTGCCGGGAATCGAATCCCTTACCCTTTGTTCAGTAGGCATACACACTACTGACTGATCTAAGAGAACACCTAATAATAATATTGTAATTCCATTGTAACGGTGAATGGCATTGTGTCGAAACCCAAATGCTTTATGTTTCTTTCAGAATTATTTGTCTATAATTTTAGTCAAGTCAAACTCAAGAATATTAATTTTTTATATATATATATTATTATTTAGCACCACGTCTTACTACTCGTTAGGGTTATACGCTTTAAGTACTAATTACGCTAATTGATTAGGAATTGGGAAGGTTGAATTAGAGGAAGTGAACCCGCACTTGCGTGGAGGGAGAGTGGAAAACCATATAGGAAAAACCACACCCAGTTCACTCGACCAAGATTCGAACCTCGATCAACCCGTTTTCAGCAGTCGAGCTCAACACGACAAGCGCGTTAGCCAACTATGCCACCGAGGCGGGCTATTTAGTTATAGGATTATTTTGTTTAGCATATCTAAAATAATTGTTTATCATGATTGATATAAATATTTTATTAATCTTACCACATTTAAATTAAAAAAAAAAGTTTTTACTATTTCATTTTGTTAACTAGAAATATTATTTAAACCATCTTATTTTTCATTTAAAGTATGAATATTAACTTTCATAAGCATTGAAAACTGAATTGAAATAAATTACTCAATAAGATAATTTCTAACGAGAGCTTATACAACGAACCTGTGCAGCTGCTCATAGAGGAATAGAATTATTATTATTATTATTATTAGCACCGCGTCTTACTACCCGTTTGGGTTATACGCACTTACGCTAATGTGTAATGGTAGGGTGATTGTGAGATGAAATGGAGGACCTACAGTTTAACGTGGAATCCGAACCACGGTGGAGGCCTGGCATTCCTCACATTCACAAGATGTCTTGTCAGAGGTGAAGGAAGGGTTTGGTAATCAGATAAATCTGTGCCGGGACCGAGGATTAAACCCCGGCCGCCAGCACAGAAGTCTGACACCTTACCCCTAGACCACCAGGTCACCTAGGAATGGAATTGGAACAGAAGACGTGATCATGTGTGATTATTACACTAAGGACTTATAAACCATGTATGAAACATTTCAAATTTCTAATTGTTTGTGAGTCTCGCCTTTTCTTGTATATGGTAAATTATGTTACTGAAGCATTATTTGGGAAATATCAGTTCATTAAAATGTCAATTTGATTAACTTTTTTATAATTGTTAGTTTTAACATTTAAAGGAGGATAGAAGGGTAAGGCCTAAATATTTACAATCAAATTGTAGGCCTCAAAGTTCACAATTAAAACACAACAAAACATAATTATGTCATTTTCGAGGTATATCGGTCTCCCTCAGAAGAAGAGATTAAAACAGACTGGACTATGGCAACATGACTACACAGTTTGATCACACTATTTTTTTTTATGTTCATGCATATTCCAACCAAAATATTTATACTTTTAATGCATTTTCAGATCATATTGTAACCCTTTAAATTATAGAGCTCAGAGTTGCAGTTTTTGATACAAGTCTCTCTAATTCTAATAATTGAAGGAAATGAGTTGATACTATTAAGATAATTTTTTATTCTCAAGCTAGGCCACAGGTGTTCCAATTTAGAATGTTAAATATTTAAAAAGGAGGTGGCCCAATGCCTAAATAATTTTATAATGGAAATTAATAAAAATAAAGAAAAAGGAAAAATAAATAAGTTTCAATTTAATGAAAAAAATCCACCTAGGGGAAGAGGAAAAAATGTAAGAAAAATCAAATGCACAAAGGTGACATCTTCTTTTCTTCTGTCTTCTATAGTAGAAGTATTCACAAGCACATTTAAACACAAATTGATTAATAGTTTGGCATTGTTGCCTTTATATATAAATTTTAAAAAAAATGAGAAGCGGGAACTGAATTACTCCATTTTGAATTCATAAACTGTTAGAAAAAATCTGTACCAATTGTTGTAGGAGTAAATATATATTTATCAAAGTTTTGGCTGTGGTTTTATATATAAATAATATAATTTAGAATAGTCATTTAATACTTAGTTGGAAATATGGTAATAGTAATAAAATATATATATGATATGTATATATATACATAATATAAATAATAATAAATAATAATACTAATAAAATGAATAATATGAGGTAACTTAAAAAGGTTTAATATTTAGAAAGAAAGAAACTATTATTAAAGGCTGGTGGTCATCTATTGGTGGACCAGTGAGTTGAGAACTGTTGCACTGTTTGGTAAATGGTCTTAATATGTTGGTGGTGTAGCAGGTTTGAAAGTCTTGGGTGTCGGTAGAGATGTGAGACGGAAAATTTTCCATTTTCCCTATATATTTTCCAGAAAATTATCCTAATCAAAAAATGTTCAATAATTATTTCTGTCAAATAATTTTAACTGATTAAATGGATGATGATGATAATAATAATAATAATAGTAATAATTAGTAGTAGTGATAGTAGTAGTAGTAGTATTATTAATATTAGTAAATAAACACTTGCTTTGATGGCCATACTCTTTAATGCGCCACTCTTGCGGTAGACAGGGGTGACATGGAGATCGGAGTTTGATCCCGGTCGAGTGCACTGAGGGTTGATTTCCTAAATGGTTTTCCACTCTCACTCAACGTAAATGTGGGTCCAATACCTTTAAATTCAACCTTACTCATACCTAACACATTAGTGTAATTAGTACATAAACATATAGTCCGAATGGGTAGTAAGATGTGGTGTTAAAATTAAACTAGTAAATAAACAAATGAATGCGAGCCTTTGAGACTCCTTATGTTCATAAATAATTTGTCATCAATAAGTTAATTCAATTAATTTTAAGGTTGCTCGACATTTATTCCACCCTCTCCCCCCCTTATCCTTCGTGCTTATCTATTGCTGCCCCACTTGCCTTCACCCTCCCCCTTCTTTTAACCCACACACTATATTTTGAAGTATTATGGGCTCTTTTCACCTCTACAATTTAACCCCTTCACCACAAATTGCCACTTATATATGCTTCTTCCTACATTTTTCCTGTTTCCTTATAGAGGCTTTCTTCATTAAATTTACACTTAATAGTTTCTTTTATTTATTATCTATTTCCATTATAAAATATAGATTGTTAAGTGGTGAGTTAGAAGGGCACTCTTTTTAACTCATTCACTTCCTTTTTTTCATTTCACTTCACCTCATTCGCTCACTTTTATCCATTCACTTACTTTCACTCACCCACTCACTTTAACTCATTTGCTCACTTTTGATTTTGTCATTCATTCATCCACTTGTTAACTCACTTACTCACTCACTTTTACTTGCTCAATTTTACTCGCTCACTTTTACTCACTCACTCACTCACACTAACTCACTCACTCACACTCACTCACTCACACTCACTCACATTCACTCACTCACTCACACTCACTCACTCACACTCACTCACTCTCACTCACTCTCACTCACTCACACTCACACTCACTCACTCTCACACACTCACACTCACTCACACTCACTCACTCTTACTCACTCACTCACACTCACTCACTCTTACTCACTCACTCACTCTTACTCACTCACTCACTCTTACTCACTCACACTCATCCACTTTTTACAATTTAACTTACCCACAGTCAACCATCCAATAACACACACATACATACCCACACTCACTCATCCACACCCTTTCACTAACCCTCACTTTCACTGACACACACTCTATCTAATCCTTTCACTCTTCTGTAACTTCCTTTCAAAGTCTTATATCCTCTGAATTTAATGAATTTGTTTCTATTCAAATGTAAAGATTTATTTAGATATTTACAAACACTGTGTTATAAGATTTCTCAAAAATGGTATTTAAGTGGCAAGACGAACAAAACAACCCATTTTTGGACTGTCACACTCAATTTGAATGTCTATGGAATATAAGTAGTGATTTGTATAAAATAAACCATCGCGTGGCACCAGTTCAGTAAATTAAAAAGTAGTTGATTATTCTTGACATGATCATTATGATAAATTACACATGTGAACAAAGTCCTTTAATTTTTATTTTCATTAAAAATGAATCACTTGAAATTATTCATTGAAAGGAATATGTGAGAATACGACTTTAAGCGCTGGCTAGTGTACTGAGTGACATCACACGCTCAACCAATCAGATGTGTTTTTCCAACACACACACACACACGATCACATTGAGGGGGAAAAAAAGTGTTTTCTTAAAAATGCTATAACCAATCATCCCCTTTATTTATATAGTTCTAAGAATAATTTTAACCATGGGCAATTATTGTGTTTTTCTAGTGATTATACAGTAAATGCAATGGATGTTGAAGAGCTGCGACGTTCTCAGAGAAGGTGCAGGAAGAACCAACGGCCAGAAAAATTGACAGAACTACCACTTATATCTGTGTCGGCATCAGTGTCTGGCAGCCAGGATAGTGAAGATGATGATGAAGATGCATCAACTCCTAGCGCCGAGACAGGAGAAAAGAATCTACTTTCAATGTTGTCTATTAGGTTGTTTAATATTTGCACTATACATATAATATTTTTATCAAATATAGCTTTCAATAAGTTTTTAAAATTTTATTAATTCATTTGTATTTTAAACTATAAAATGTATTTCATCACTATCTATGCACAATTTCTACATGTACAAAAACCGGTTAAAAGTTAATTATTAGTCAACTTTGTTGACTTTATAATAACTCTCTATAGCTGATGATCTTGTGTAGCAATATTAGAGTTTGCCTTGTGGTTCTATGACCTTGTACACAAATTAATTGTGGATATCTTTGTGGGAGAGCTTTAAAATGTTTAATTAAATGCTCCAATCTTAATTGTGCCCAATACATTACACTCTTTAATACTTTCAAAATACACAATTCAGAACCACGCGTAAATTATGGCTTCACTTATCTTAATCTAGAATTTGCTTTTTTATTACTTTTGATTATATTTGAATCGAATCCCCTATTTTATAACCCTGAATCTCAAATTTAAATCTTCATTTTACCTTTGAATTTTGGATTTGAATCAGAAAATTTTACACAACTATTAATGTAAGAGGAAATAGTTATATGCTAGAATAATAGAAAATACAAATAGTAACTAGAAATACTACAATTTATTGCTAAAATGTATTATATCATTCATACATTCAGCTAAGTGTTAAATTAATGATCTGGAGCTTGACTGTTAAGTTTTTCTTATTGTGTCAGGGCTGAACCATAAATAAGAATTTTAAGAGCTCTAAAACTAAATATAATTCAAATTTTTTTAAAAAAAAGCAAAAATATAGTAATATTATTTTTTTTCAAATATAGAATTTGATATTTTCTCAATACTTGAATCTCAAATATTCCTAAGGATTTTAGATATTCGAGGATCTGAGTATTCCATCTCTACTTTTGATGATTTAGAAACGTCAAACAAGTCACATTTGTTAAAATATTTTGGCTACACCAATAGTTCTCAAATTTTTAAGTTTTGCAAACCCCCTTCTGTAAAATGGTAGATTGGTTTTTATGCCTGACGTGTTCTAAAATCTGAACCATCTTTTGTCATTTTAGTAGATTTAAACTGTGTGTTTATTCTTTCAATAGACTTGAATTTTAATGTAAAGTTTGATTGTGTTAGAGAAAAATAATTAAAGGAAGGATATCGCGAATTCGAATGCAAGCACAGCTTCTTTGTTACTACGACTACAAAAAAAGTAAATTAATTATTGACAAACAATGTTAGTGAGAGTGTTCAAGTCCTCACTGATAAGAATGATTAGTTTTTATTTTCATTCAAGTTTGGTTGACTATTTTCCATTATCAATCTTAGATCCGCCTATACTATCAGACAACATCTTTTGATATATTTATGAAACAAAACGTGGGTAAGTCTTGTTCACACAAATATGTTATATACAATGGCATAAAATGTGCCTAATGGTTTGGATATATATATATATATTTCCAGACCATTAGGAAAGAAGTGTAGAAACACACTAAAATAATTAAAATTAAGTTAAGAGAAGGAAGCTTGCCTGAAAGGATAGGTAGGATACCTAGCCCCAGATAGAAACACACTAACTTCTCTTTCTTCATTTCTTCATACAATATTCACTTTTTCTGACTATTTTCACTTTCACAAATTGTATATAATTTCTTAAAAATATTTCATTTTCAAACTTAGAGGCACATACATAATTTAAAAACAGTTATGCTTTTTGTTGTGTTCTCTTTGTTATTATTGTTATGTTAAATTGTTTGTTTCAATAGATCTACTTGCAGGACTGTGTGTTTGTGTTCTTATTGTCTGTTGTTTGTCCAAAGATTCCCCGTTGATAACTAGTTTGCTTTGAGGTGGGACATAGCTGTCTTTGGTAAGTGGAGGGTTTGGGTGAGTCGGCTGCTTGGTTTGAAGTCGATCTTTCTCTTCCTTCTTGACCGGGAAATCGTGTACCAACTTAGATGGGGGTTGGTGGACGTGGCGTGTTGCTACATATATGAGATAATTATCTCTTTACAGTAAAATTAGTGGCAAATCCCCCTAAGATTAAGCTTGGTGAGGGTAAAGATCTGTTTGGTGGAACAGGACAGGCTTTTTGGGTAGGAGAGAAGTGGAAGAGGGGGGAAAGTTTCTAACCCTAGGGAAAGAAATATATTCTGAAGTATGGGGTTTCTTAAGCACCGGATTTGTGCTATTCGAGGATTTTCTGAGTATAGTTGTTTGTATTATGTATTGTAATATGGTGGTTAGAGAGGGGATAGGTGTTGTTATTGATATGTAGTAGAGAAGGGATTGTGTGCTATAGGTTTGGCCATACTGTGAGAGACAGGGTGGAGAGAACAGGTAGTAAAGTAAGCTCCCAGAGGTTCTTAAAGGAAGTGTATAGTGTTGCATGGCACTTAAGTCCCTGGCCACATTTGCTGCGGCAATCTCTCGGCTGAGTGTGGGCTAGTAGACTCGTAGAAAATTGTTTGGGGAGGGGGAAGTTTGAACTAAGGGAAATTCCGTGTTGAAGGGTTAAGGGTGGGAAGGAGGATTGTGTTTGGTGGAAGATGGCAGCTAGGGTGGAATGAAAACAGCGGCTTAAACTAGAGATGGGTCGAATCCACTATTTCTCAAATCCGAATCTACATTTTATTTTCGAACCTCAAATTCGAATCCTAGCAAATTGTTTGAAATTGTAATGATTTACAAATAGACCTACATTACACAATATAGGCCTAAACTGTGAATAAGGATTTATTTCAATCGTAATTTCAATTTTAATCCATCCCAACCACCCCTCATAAAATACAGGTTAAAATCCAGCCAAATTAAACAATATAAACTCATATTAATGTTTGAAAATCAAATCAATCAAAATTTGAGTGTCTTTTTGTTATTTTTAAAAGTGTTGTTAAAATCGGTTAAGCTTCTAAAAAAACATGTGAAATAAATAGATTAGGCCTAGTTATCCTTTGATCAACTTTAATCATCATTGAAGGATTATAATTTATTTTATTAAGATAATTAAGATAGCAAAGATTAAAATACAAACGGATATTTTTAATAAAGACTAAAACATTATGCTTAACAATTAAACATACATTGGAAATAGTGAACTCAATAATGCTTAAGTATGTTTTATGGTTATTTTCTGATTTATATCCATTATCTATCTTTGCATAGAAAAAAAAATCGATTCTTGCGATATTTTGATTTCTGAGAATACATTCTATTTAAAACACAAACATATTTTTGACTACAATATGTTCATTCCCACTTTATAAGGCAGGACTACGTTTGAAGATTTTTAATATTACTTCAATAAAATTTAAAATATTAAACTCTTAGTTAAAATCAATTTAAAAACAAATAATGAATTAGAAAGTCGTTATTGGATTCTTAACACTCGAAAGCGCTTACTAAGTGATCAGATTACCTGAATCGATTTCAAACAAACATTCAATATGCGATACGTAGGCCGATAGGAATAAATAAACAGTTTTATTGGTGTCTACATAATATACGTCATGGTGGTCGACTTTGTATCGTGTATAATGGCCGCTGACTTTGTATCATGTGTAATGGGTTATTATTTCTGTCTAAAAAAGCTGTTTTTTTATTTCGGATTTATTTGTGACTCTAGTTTTGATTTTCAGTTTTTGAAGAGTTTTAATGTGGTCATCGTGAGGTGAAAGTTTTAGAAGTGAGCATGTGCCAAAACGGTCGAGTCCAAGTTTCCCATAGAGGTGGGAGGGTAGGGTACTAGGCACGTAAGATTTTTCCACACCTAGTATTATTTTTTTAATTGCTAACTTCTTTTGTCTGACAAAATAAATATTACAAATTAAGTTGTGCTTTTCAAGTAGGCCTAAGTAATTTTTGAATTCAAAATATTATGCTTTGTCTATGAGTTGAAAGATTTGACCATCGAATCCAGTAAAACACACAAGTCTCGAATCTCTAATACTTGTCAGGATTTGGTGGAGTCGAGGACTCGAAGATTCAAGTGGCTCATCTCTAGTTTCTAGTTTACACGTTTTTCTCTTTTAATTAAGTTTTCTCATAAGGCACAAAAGTTGCAAAATTTTGAAGCTGTAGAAAATGTTTTGAGATGCTATTAGATACCTAAAAATGAACTTTTTAGTAAAAAAACACAAAATTTAAAAAAAATGCTTTTTGACGATAATTTTAATTTTTATTTTATGCCAGGCCTCCACCGTGGTCGGATCCCACGTTAACATTACACATTAGCGTAAGTGCTTATAACCCAAACGAGTAGTAAGACGCGATGCTAGAAATAATAATAATAATTTTTATTTTAAATAATATTGCTGACTAATATAAAAGCATATATTTCATTTGAACCGTTGCAAAGTTTCCATGAAGATATTTATTTGAGTGCATAATATTTGTTAATATAGCCAATTTTTGTGATTTTTTATGGAATTTATATTGATACAATTAAAGTATCCAAACAGATAAATATTTTATTTGTGAATATATATGTGCTATGAAAGCAACTTACATTCACTACAGGATAAAATTTGTCAATGTATATAAGTATATTATATTACACATTTTTAACAGAATGAATTTATTAAAGAATAACATTGTCACTTCACTCTTACGGTGAAATATTTCTCAGTTTCAAATATTGGCATCAATTTCTGCGATTTTATATTCGCTTTTAAAAATCCATCTCTTGTGAAGCCCCACCTATGGTTAATGATGATTGAGTAACTAATTTCACCATCCTTTCAACAGTTTGCGTATGACACAAATAAAGAGGAATGTCTACAATTGAAAGCACTTCTGTGCTTGGTCATTGGTAGCTCTGTTGATATTATGTCATACCAAGTGATCATATCAATATGGTCTTCGGCTTTGAAGTTTATTGCTGGAATAACAATTTTTTCTATTCCTTATTTGTGTTTCACCGTTTCTTTAAGTTGTCGATGTAGGCCCAGCTCTCTTACATATTTGCGTTTGTCAGTTATTAAGCACAGCAGAAAGTTTTCAGGAGCTGCAAAGTAGGCATTTCTTTGAATAACTGGATCAATTACATTCTGAAGGTGCCTAGGAGGTAATGGAAATACTTTACAAGTCTCTGCTCTAAGCCATGAATACATGATGGTTTCAGCTTTATGTTAAACCTAACAAATGCATATACCTTAAGAATGTATTCTGCCATCTTATACAGATTTTCTGGTGGGCTTTCTGTCCCCACTTACAAACGAAGTAGGTGATTTGCTATTGTCAGTCACCTTGAATGTTCAAGCTTACCTGGTTTCCTATTAGATAGACCATAAGAGCACATACCCCTAGAGACTGCACGACACATTCCCAATAAATATTTTTTGTCTGTGATCGTCATCCATAACTTCCAAGGGAAGCAGGCTATTTTCATTTCGTTTGAATCCAATTACTGGGAGTTCTTAAGAGTTCTCAAATTGTTTGCCTATTTTGCTACCAAACTTAATTTGGTCCTTTTGTCTTTCCATCCAGAAAACAAAAGAGGTGACATAAGGGCATTTCATTTCCAAGAAATAGAAAATCATTCTTTGCAGCGGTTTTCCAATTATTTATTTTTTCTAGTAAAGAGATGACACCATTAGTAGTTACAGTGCTAGTCACAGTTCCATTGCATCCTACAGTAGTGATGTCTAGGGAGTGGTTATTAACATTCTAAAACGACACAACGCTCTCCTTGATATCCTTCCCAGTGCTAGAACATGGTGCCACATGTTCCAAATATTTCGTTGCAGGCTCTTTAATAAGTGACACATGTTCTTCTACAACGGCTTTCCTGTAATATTTGCTCCCTATCTTTTCCTGTACTAAAGTTTTGTCTTGTCTTCCATCAAAATAAAGTCCTTTGTTAGTTGTAGTGCTTTAATTATGGCCTTCTGTGCAGTTCTTTTATGTTTTGACATTTTTCTTCTAATTCTCATTCTATCAATTACTTTACTTTAGTCCTCTTCAATAACGAGGCCACTATCCTGAAGAACTGCACTTGCAATTGCTGCAGCAGCTCTATTAGAAATTTTATTTTTATTTATTCAGAGTTTGCTGGCCCGGTATCTTACAATCTTTAAATCCGGGCCGTTTTTTCACATAACTTTCACTTTATTTACACAATTACAATATGAATCTTCTTTTTTAAAATTTCAACACATATTTTGGCTCTTAACTTAAATGAAATTCAACTACCCCTAGCTCAATTTGGTACACCCCGGGTATATTACGCCCCCGGTACCATCCCCCGTTGGGCCCTTCACAAAGCCCGGTATTTCACTCCCAAGTCCGCCAAGCGCTCAGCAGAGGTGGGCATCCCCATATTAGAAATACCAGTTCAATCACATACTAAAGCTACAAAAGGCAGTTCTATTCGCATTTGCGAACTTGGTGTTGCAACATGATAAGATCTTGAAGCCACAACATCATTTGCTTCTAATTTCAAGCCATCTTCATATTCTTTATCTTAATCACCTACGACCATTTTGCATTTATTCCATTCTTTTTCAGTAATTGTTGTTTCTTATAATTTATTTCTCTCTCCAATACTTTGACTTTTCTTTTTTATTTCAATGCTTAATTTTTAGACCACTGCAACATCAACTGCACTCATAAACAAATTTGAGATCGTTCTTTGGTCTTTTAAAAATGTTTCCTCTAAATTCGGAACCTTCTTTTCTTTCTCACATTTACAAAGCGCAAAATCTAGACATTTACAGGTAACAATATCAAAAAGATGTTTACTCTCATTCTTAAACAAAATCAAATTTGATTCAAAAGCTTTAGTTCCTTTACTATTTTTTGTTCCTAAAATATTTCTGAATTTATCATGATACTTTCTATTCATCTGCAAGATACAAGTGTGGGATACGACAGGAATAGAAGCTCTTGACCACAACTTTTCAATTTTTTCTACCAATATTTATAATACATCACTTATGGTAGGTTCCTTAGAAGCACTCTCTGTTTTTAGCTCATGCCTTTTATTAAGATAACACTTCATTACTTCTTCATTGGTCAGGAGCAATATTTTACTAAGGTCTTTTGGATAGCCAAAAATAGAGCACTCGTGCATTGGCTGAGTCTGTATTGTTTTTGACATTACCGTTTTTACTTTACTGTTACAAGATATACACAAAAGACAATAACACTTGTCTATACAGTGTATAACCCAAAAGGTTAGTAACACGCGGTGCTAAATTAATAATAAAAAACCATAGTCTATAACACAAAATAAAATACTAGATGAAAAAACAACTCATATGAGAATGTTTTACATTGGAATTGTAGTACCACATCACAGCATGAAGCTAAGAAAGTAACCGACTGGAGTGGAGCTTGGAGTTACCCCTCCCTGCCTACTAAATAATGCTTGCCACAGCTTGTTCTAAGTCACACTATACCTCAGCTATACTACTTGTCACTTTCTGTCTGATATTTATGAAACGAATAATATGACAGTTAAATGTTTAGGTAAAAATAAATTAATAACCAAATATTTCAAAAATGTAATTATTGTGGAAATACCACAAAAAGTAATAATTTCAACCTGTTTGTGGAACCTCAAAAAAGTATGTTTTTTTGATATCTTGGTAAATTGACAACAATAGTCAAACAATCATTTTATCTTAATAAGACATTTTTATTCAAAAAAATGTTGTCCTCAGAAATGTACCAAAATAATGAAAAAAATCATAAATGTATTAAACTTCAACCTGTTTGCATCATCTCAAAAACTGTTCTGATTGCTTTGATGTTCTATTCAGTTTATTACATGGGTAAAAGGAAAGTTTCTATCGCTATTAGACATTTGAATTAATAATTGTATTTTTTCATTCCACCTTAATTGCCGCCCAGAAGATTCTGAGCATGTGGTAAGTATAGGAACTAGGCAGCCCAGATGTGTGTGAACGTAAGAGGGAGAGGAAGTTGGCAGCCTGGATTGGTCTGTGCGCAAAAGGGAGAGGAGTTGATTATATTCAATGCAATGAAACCTGTTTGTATATATAATTTGAGGTTTAATTGAGAGAGAGAGTTATTTTTTTTCAACAAGAACAATTCTTAAGTATATAGGAAAAGAATGTTGGTCTAAGTGTGGGTATAATTCCATCAGTTTTTTGTATAGCTACATCTCTACTATAATTACATAAACTCATTAAATTTATGCCTTAAATCTTATATACTTGAAACTCACTTTACTATTTTTTACAGACACTTTTGGCTTAATTAAGTATTGTTTTATGTGCACAACACAGTTTTGTATTATTTTTTTGATGCCTCATACTCTTGTGATGTAGTAGTGACATAATCGGGGCTGTACCTTTCAATGACAGGAGTCATTGTAGTTGGTGGTCCCGTTAGTTTACCGCCCCTATTTAGAGGGCACCAGCAGTATCACATAGAAGATGACTGTTTTAGCGATGGTCACCTAGAGGTCAGCTGCATTGCCATGTAACAATGCAAAGAAATATGATATAGCTAAATGATTTATAGATTTGAAAAGTAACAGAAAATTAAAGTGTTGCCAAATTTATATAAGATATAAAGGCTTGAATAGATAGATAGTTTGATGATAAGGAAATCTATTCAAATCTTTACCCTGTAAGATTAATTTGGCAACACTTGAAGTTTTCAGCTAACTTTAAAATCTCTTCAGCACTTAGCAACATATAATTTTCCATTTAGGGGTTTCTTTATATGAAAAAGTAATATTTAACGGAAATTTAACGTGGGGTTGTAAAAAGAGAAAGTAAACAGGAAATTTGAAGAATGTATGAAGAAATTAAGAGGGAAGGTAACATGTTCCCATATAGGCCAGGTATAGCTCTCCTTTTGGGTTGGCTTCATTCACTATCATTTACTTAAATTATTTCTTGCTATACTTTCACCATTCTTCCTCCTTTTTGCTTTCATTCTTTGCCTCTTGTACACTTTCTGTTTACTGCTCCACCCATGTATTTCTGGGTTTTCCTTGCAGTCTTTTTCTTACATACTTTATCTCCATCACTCTCTTTGGTATTCTAGCCTTTTATATCCTCATTACATAACCATATCATCGCTGCCTTGCTTTATATACTTTCTCATTTACTCCCTGCACTCTCACTCTTTGACGGATACCTTCATTCCTAATCATGTTTCTTTTCGTGCCAGCTAACATACTTATTAAATACTTCATTCCTATGGCTTCCAATTTTCTATACTTTCTTACTTTCGATGTTTACATCTGCTATATCTGTCAATATGGGTACAAAGTATGCCCTATACAGCCCTTCCTTACACTTAAGACACTTTTCTTCTCCATTGCTGGTCTCTTACACAACTATAGCATAACTCCTCCTGCTGCTCTCTTCTTAATATATTTTCTCTACTCCCACCCTTCACCTCAATCACGCTTCCAAGATATTTTACACTCATTGCCTTTTTCAGTTCTACTCCATTCAACTTTATAGCTTTATTAGGCCTTATATTCCTTTTTGTCAATACCATCACTTTATACTTGGTTCTGCTATATTTTATTCCAAACTTTTTCACTTATTCTATTCTTATAACGGTTCCTGC